>JAODUH010013391.1:0-28159 GCA_027564835.1 Typhlichthys subterraneus | reverse complement strand
TGCACGGGTGGGCGTGAGTCGGTGGGGATGGGGGGGGAACGTGACTGTCGGCAGCACACATCCCATAATTCCTGTCCTGGAGCAGACAGCCATGTAAAGTGACTTACGGCACAGATACGGCCAGCAAGCCTTAGAAGGAGAGGTTACAGAGAACATACAAGAAGTAGTACACAGTACACAGCCGTCCCACAGTATAGCTTGGTGTCCAGGAGGACACAGCCAAAGAGCAGCTTAAAGAGTGTTTCCTGCAGCCATCCATTCTGGGTAATTAAAAGGTAGTGCTTAGTTTGGGGGGGATGGGTGTCAGAGGATCAGGGAGGGGCTAATGGAGCTGGATTAGGGCCAAGTTGTTTTGGTCTGCTCTCCCTCACCTGCTGTGAGCTGGCTGGCTGTAGAGAGCTGGGCTGTACGAGTAGGACTGGTGTGCGTGCATGGACACGTCATATTCCACGGGACCACCGCCGCCCATGTGGCCCTGCCAGGTCCTTGTAGACGCCGACGATGCTGGAGATGGAAGCAGGCAAACAAAAACGCTAAGATGAGCCCAGAATTAGCATTTGACGCATTTGGATATTTAAATGAGCATGACCCAATTCTAGCAGAATACTCATTAAGAGCAACAGAATAAGAAAATAGAACAGTAAGATGGGATGGGTGTAGTCAGTGAGACAAGAATAATGGAATGATCGACAGAATGAAAGAAGTCAAAACTAGTTCAGCCGGCCGCGGGCATAAGCCAACACCATAGGCCAATATAGAATTTAGCATGCAAGGTTCTTTCGTGGAACTCCACAGAAGTTGTGATCCAGCGCTATCGGTATATTGCCGCCACCTACCGTCTCCATGGTGCATTACCACCACCTACTGTCTAGAATGTAGCATGCCTGTCTAATAAAGTCAGCGAGCGACATTCGCTCATATTGGCCGGTCCTGCTACACAGCTAAAAGATGTTCTAATAATGAAAAAGATTATACTACTACTTCCACTCTAATGAAACACTAAAACGAATGAGGTAAACCGATCAAATATAAGAGTATCTAGAACTATAATAGCTTATGTAAAGGCCAAAGGCCTACAGGCCCACATACAGATGCGTGAGTTGTACCAACCTGAGGAGTAGCAGACGCTGGAGGCGTAGGGCTCTGCCATGGTCTGGTAGCCCAGGCTCTGCTGGGAGCCTCTGTCGTAGTCGTACGCCACCTGCTGCCTGTGGCCCGTGTTGCGCTGGTACCAGCCTCGCAGGTGCTCCGCCACCAGCGCCTTCTGCATGGTCCTGCCCGGGTGCTCGTTGCCGGGGCAACGGGACTGCGGCTGCGACTGCGCCTGATGGGCGCGGCTGCGGGCGTGCCGCAGCGTGGCATACTGCGACATGCTGTCTACCTCGTCATTGCCGTAGCAGCCGTAGGGCTCCTGGGCGTAGTGGTGTTGGTGGTGCTGGTAGACCGGGGCCACGCTGTAATGGCCCTCCGTCTCGTCGTCGTAGGCGTACGGCTCCGGCTCCGCCGCGTAGCCAGGGTAGCCCGTCACGTAGTATGCCGTGGCGCTGGGCCGCTCCCGGGGCTGGTAGGCATAGCAACGTGCCTCCGGCTGAGCCAGGTTGGGCATGCTGCCCGTGCCGGCGTACAGCTCCTTGCGGTGGCGACCGCGCACCCTGGGGTTGTGGTGGTGGTGGTGGTGGTTGCCCGGGCCGCTGTACTCTGCGCTGGACTGGCTGGTGTAGGAGGAGCCGTCGTCCAGGACCTCGGTGCTGTTGCTACGGCGGGGAGGCGGCGCCACGGCGACGTAGGCCGGCCGCGACCCGGGCTCGCCCTCCGCCGGGAAGTGGGACTGGGACTCCAGGCTGCCGCTCCTCTGGCGGAAATGCTGCGAGACGTCGTCACACCTACACGCATGCCGCACGAGAGAGAACGCAACCTTAACAATGATTACACCTCTAGCAAAACATGGTGTCTGTAGTGGCCATACAGTAGGCGTTTTACATTTACCATGCCTTGACGTTCATATCATTTCACTACATACACTTACTTAATAGGTATACTAGCTGTTAGCTAGCGAATACGTTTTTTTGTCAAATTCACCATATATATCTCCACTACTTCTGCACAACTCTGGCTCCGTAAAATGGAACATGAACAAAGTGGCGAACACCACTCACAACAATGCCACTTGGCTTTACAATGTATTTCAATGTGTGGGGGCAGACCTTGTGAGGGAGTTAGTTTTGATCTGAGCTCTAAGTTAGCAAGCGTTCTCGAGAATCCCGCTAATCATTTTATAATTTGATAGACTTGCGGGCTCCAGAGCAACTTTCTGAGACACTCCAGTTACACTTTTCACCCCTGATAGATAAAACCTTTACAGAGCTAACAGCTACATGTTTACATGTAGTTTGTCATTTGACTTGAAGGAGAGAATGGAAAACATGCTCGTCTAACTCATATTCCAACACATACCAGTTCTGAGCAGTGGCATTGCCGCGCAGTTCATTTGTGTGCGTCACAGATGTGGTACCTGAGCTGGGTGCTGCTGTAGGCGTTGCGGGTGAGGAGGGGGGTGGGGGGCATACTGCGGGCGTCACGGGGCTGTCTGGACGCTGGCGCGTACAGGTTCGACAAGGCCTCGTCGTGGGGACTGTACCCGAGCGGCTCCTGCGCGTGGCCGTATTTTAACCTGGATCAGAGAGAACGCTTGGTGAGCATTCACTCCTTCGGGAGTCTTTCATCGAGATAAGCAGCCCTTCCATTCACTAGACTGCTCTCACAAATGGAGAAGGCGATCCAACCCCCTTTTGTTTCTGAGGCACGCAGCAATTCCAGCCCAGCCGCCGCTTACACCTGGATGATTGTCATTTCATAGCTCACTGAGCGGTCCTTTCACAGACCAGCAAACAAACACCATTACAGCAGCGCTGGCAATTCAAATAAAAGCCTAACTCACTGAGTCCTAGCTGCTCTCGGTGGCCAACACACCACCCGTATAATTTCAAAATGCAATGCGGGGGTTGTTTAAAGAAACACGTCCCCCCCCGCCCCACAGCACAGTCTGGCTTTCCTGTATTCCCGCCCGCTCTCATCTGGGGACCGGTGCTCTCCTTAGCAGGTCACTACATGCCTCTTCCCCGTCTATTGGCTGTGGAGAGGCTGGGGGATGGGGGAGACAGTTGGCAGGAATGTGGCCCACTTGACAAGTCTGTACTGGCTGCTTGGAGGGCCTTCCCAGCACCACACGAACGCAGAGGAAGCTCCAGGCGGAAGATGACTTACCTGCTGTCGGAGTGGTGGGGCTGGGGGGAGTACTGGATGGACCGGGACCTCTGTCTCTGGGAGCCTAGCTCGTCATCTGGTGGAGGGGAGGAGGGAGGGGTCGTCTGGTTAATGAGAGTGTGTGTGTGTGTGTGTGTGTGAGGCTCGGCAGCTAGCCTACTCACCGTCTTCTAGAGTGAGGCTGTCGGACAGCGAGCTGAGCTCGGAAGGATTAACGTCGTCTGGGAGAGAGCAGGGGAAAAGCAGCGCTTCACATACACAAGTAATGACACTGTTTACACGCAAGCCTTCCCTTTGACGTCAGTGCGTCGCTCGCCCTCTGCGGTAAATGTGTTGCAAAAATACCTCAAAATAACCCCAGCCCTGCTTACAAACCCCCGAAAATACCGGAGAGAGAGGTGTGACTAATAAAAGGTTCCACAAATCCCCAGCAAAAAATAAATGTTCCCTTTCCTCTAAATAATCAATTACATGAAAAGTCAAGCAAGTGCTGTAGTGTTATTAGACTAAACAGATTGCCAAATATCAACATCATAACTTGTTCTCAGATCAGTTAGTTTTAAAAACAGGCCATGTGTGTGTGTGTGTGTACCTGCTATGATGAGGGAGGCTCTCTGGGTGGGCTTCTTTCCCATCCGGACCCTGTAGGCGTTGATCTCGCCCTCGATGGCATGCAGCCTCCTCGTGGCGTCCAGACAGTTGTTCCTTCTCTTCCTCTTCACCGTCTTGCAGAGGTCGCCTTCGTCCGCCAGCCTCCTGGCTGCCTCTACGATCTTGTGCTGCAGGGCAAACTTGCTCTCCAGGTCCCTCAGGTGTGGATCCTGGTGGGGGGCGCAGAACGTGACGGAACACGTGAGGACACGTCCCGGGCATATACTGCATGTGGACAAACCCTCCTTGACCTCCTTGAACGGGTTTGGAGATTGAGCTGCACTTGCTCTGTGTCGTGCCTGACTGCATATAATGCCCTCCTATCCATTATAATGGGATACATGTACCATATTATGGAGAATATATTTATAAGTTGTGAGTTTTAAAACAAGTCGCCGCCCGTACAGTTGTTATGAACAGGGAGACAAGCCCTTTGAACATGTTTTTTTTAACATGCCAGTCTATGGAATGACTCCATTTTGCAGCCAGCCTCAAGTGGCCAGTCGAGGAAATGCAGCTCGGGACACTTCCGCATTGTATACATTTCCTGCTTGGTCCCGGGGAGTGCATGGAAACAAGGAAAACATCCCCGTCATTATATCCCCAACTGGTTACGAGATACCATCTGGAATGTTTTGCGACAGAGTTCTGTGGTCTCAGCGGTCTATTTTAATACCATGTGCAGACATTGTGAAATATAGAAACTTCTAGCCTCTTGATAATAATTGTGTCATACACCGCATGCATATTTCAAATGTAGACATTCGCGTGTGGAATTTCCCCTGTGGTTGAAAACCAGTGTTACAGAAATCGTGTTGATCTGGATGGAGACGCAGATCGTGCCCCTCCCCCCACGCGGCGCATAGGCTCACGCTGTTGTGGAGGTGTGGTGACATAGCTAACAGCCGCACCAACCTCATTATAGGGAAACAGGTCATCCAGCTTGAAGGCTGCCCCTACACGCCGTCGTATCTGGGGGGCCTTTTCGCCTGTGGCCAGGGGGTATTCCTTAGGGAGCTTGCCTGTGAGCTCCTGTGCACGAGACAAAGGGACAATATGAAGTTTCACCGCGCGTGAAGCACAGGGGGCGGAGTTCTCGGCCGGCCCACTCACGGCTTCTCTGACGCAGATCGTCTTCAGCTCCTCCAGCTTCACCGCGAGTCTGTCCTGAAGAGCCTTCTCCCTCCGCTTCAGCTCAGCCATCTTCTCCCTCTTCTGCTGCTCGTCCGCGTCGGACTCGCCGGAGCCTGGGACACACGGCCGCGTGATTCGTTAGTGCTGCGGCGCGGTGGCGCACAGGGGGCGGGGCGGGGTGGGACAAATGGCGAGCATGTGCGTACCTGCGGAGATCAGGCTGCCGTTGCTGGCCATGATGAGCTTGTCTTTGCCTTGCATGGAGGACAGCTTACTGACGCGTGGCGCCGCAACCTCTGTGAGGTCCATGGCGATGTCCCCCGTGCTCCTGGTGGAGGTGAGCTTGGACTGCACAGGGACGGGGGGAGAGAGAGAGAGAGAGAGGGAGAGGGAGAGGGAGAGAGAGAGAGAGAGAGAGAGAGAGAGAGAGCAAACGAGTCAAATAAACAGAAACAAAGAAGGTGGAGAACAACAGACCGAGCGAAGGAGGCACTGGACACGCTTCTTCTCGCCGCTGTCATCAATCACCGGGGGGCGCCATCCCCCCCTGACGTGCGCACATCCTCTTGCGGCGGGATAGCCCATTGTGGCGGCCAACACCTCCAGCACCAGCACCATCAACACAAGCACACAGGGCGCGTGTGTGCATGTGATCCCACGCCCTGAGTGCATTGTGACACCAGTGAATGATGACAGGGAGCTAGCTAAGGAGACTATGTCTGCTGGGTGCTGATAAGCCACAGTGGTGCTGAGTGTGTGGGGGAGCAGAAGACACACTCACTTTGCTCTGCTTCCTGTCGAGGTAGAACTGGTGCTGACTGATAGCCATCGCCCAGATGGTTTTAATTAGAGAGTGGCTGGCATACCACGAGTGGATCACCAGGCCGGCCTGTCCGAAGGTGCGCTTGGTTACAGCCCTCCTATGGCACACACACACACACACACACACACACACACGAGCGCACACGTTACAGCGAGCTGGAGTCCAATTGAATAGCCTCCCGCATGCAAACGACAACATCATCAAAATAAACATAACTGTTGCTAACAGCGACAAGGCCACAAGCTGAGCACATCTATTCGAGATGTGTCCAAATAAATCCCGGGGGCCGATGCCTCCAGCAGCACAATGTATTGTAGAGCGGTGGGGCGTGGATGTGAAGCCTGCTTTGGATCAGTGGACTTTAATTAGAGCGGCTGTGCTTCATTGTCCTATATTAAAATCGGTTTTGAGTAGCCTCAGTATGACGCAGGGGGCTTTTAATAGCGCCAAAGGCTCCCATTTGACACAGGTTAGCAGCTATTAGCACAGAGTCCTCGATAAGCCAAGCACATGTCCTCCATGTTGTCCAAGGTGCAGGATAAGGACATCGGCAGCTTGAAAGCGGTGGTTATATTAGGACTGGTTCAGATGCAGGTGACCAGACCAAGAGAGACTGATAAGAGGAAAGTATAGCGATTTGTGTGCTTACTTGTGGGGGTCGTTGACTTCCACTGCAAATTTCTTCTCTCGGAAATACAAATTCTCCAACTGCTTCCACTGAAACAACTGGAGCAAGACCGGGTGGGTGGGGGCGGGGGGTGGGGTGGGGGGTGGGGAAGGGATAGAAAGAGAGAATGCATCAGAGTGCACAAACAATGAGGAAATACATTTTGCATAGCAACAACATTCAGATGAATTTATACAGAAATGCCTAAAGCTAATGTACTTCATGAATGAGACACGCCTCTAAAGGAGTTCAGCCACGGCAGCTTGCTTTGACACAAGCTTTCACCCTCAGACAACATCAGCAGATAAGGCAACAGCTGGAGCGGTGGATTGCGGGGCGCAGGTGGGGGGGGAGGGGTTGTCAACCGGTTGGTCAGGTGTGGGGTCAGGCTAACAGAGGGAACACAGCAGGGGTTTGCCTGGCTAGCTTCTCATTTAATTCTGCCTTGGAGGAAGAGCTATGGAAACAGGCCAAGGTGTAGTTTTTTTTTTTTTTTTTTTTTACCAAAGTCAAGATGAAACATGCGCTCTGGCAAGACTGGGTTAACTCCGCACAGAGATTTGGAGCCATCTGCCTGTGCTCTACCTTGCCTTCATTAAGTAGAAGAAAGAACCATGCACAGCAACGTTGAGTTTTCTGTAGATTTAAATCCACCATGTAGCTGATAGTAGCCCCCACTACCCACCTCCCCCCCAATTACAATTATCTCACCACACAAAAAGCACTGCTAATGTCATTTTGTTCACAACACACATGGTCTTTGTGTCTGTGCCCTAGTCTACACAAAAAGGGAAGGTTTTCATTCTTCAGGTAGGAATTACTGTAAAAGCTGCTCATATAACAACAATGTGCTCTGTATAGATTGCAAACCACAGCAAGCGGGTACAACTACTCCCCCTTACCCCCCCTTACAGGAGACAAACACATTTAAATCCCACCGACTCCTCTAGCCATTGTCACAGGTGAAAAAGGTGTGCAAAATAGAATGGGGCTTACCAGGCAGGTTTTATGGTGGCACTATGGTGGGATCAAATCCCTGGCCACTTCTCTGTGGCGTGTATTGTACCCTCCTGTCTAAAGTTTCCCCCGCAGCGGGGCTACAGCTCGCTCGAACAATGCTCGCTCTTGTCTGTTCTCAGCCGGCCAGATAGGTGTTGCAAGAGTTTCAGCTGAGCAGGCCCCGCCCCCTATTGACACCCTTCTGATGTCACACAGACACCTCATGGCCCGGCCGTCGCAGATTACCGCTCGTGCACGGCCCCGCGTTCCCGAGCCCTGCTTCTTCCTCATTCATTCTCTCAGACTCACTCTGTTGTTCTCATTAGCAACCAGCCTTTTAAAACACGTTTCTACTACAACATTCTCATGCTAGTGTACACGCACGCACACACACACAGGTGCCTTCTCTTATCATTTTAACTCTGACGCTACACACCTCCATTGCTGTAAAACCAGATGAACAGGTTGCACACACAACAATGTGCTGCATGCTACCTCTGTCTATTTTCACTACGCTCTCGGTTTCCCTCTGGACTAGAGCTGAATGACTCCCGCTGGTTGTACATGGGGTTTGGAATCTCATTTATCTGGGCTTCTCGTGTGCTCTTTCGCACTTTAAATCAACAATAAGCAGTGCTCTCTCTCCACTCCCAGACCAAGCATGTAAGGAATCCTCCACTTTGGCCTACTCATCAATGGCTGGAGCAGGGCTCTCACTCACCTCTGTGCAAAGACAAGGCACATCTATCTAGGCCATAGTGTGGGTGGGCCCCATCAGACCAGCAAGAATATCACTGCCTCTCTGAAGATAGCATGTATTATACAGTACAGATAAACACATAAGTCACCTAGCATTAACCATTTTAAAAGGTGATCTTCCCTTTTTTTTAAAGAACATTTTAATTACAGTCGCTACACTTGGTTGTTCTGAGTTATAAAAGCTTCATCAATATAAAATACAAATAATATCCTATATGGTTTCCATGCAGTCTTTAATGAGATGGTCTTTCTGATACTGAGAGCTGTTTGCTGTTCAGCTTTCACCACAGTAGTCCTGATCAATTACTGAGTCTGCCAGTGAAATGGAGAGCATTGTAATTAAAAGACAATGGGGACCAGTCGGCTGGACTTTCCCACAAGTTCATCCCATTGTGGAGGGACACCCCGCTCCAATTCACGCCCCACAGTGGCTATACCTCTTAACATTTACATTCTAATGAAGGAGAAATGTGTGGCACACAGTCTGCTATTGGAGACTTACCTGCTTGGATACAACTCCAAACGTGAAACCGCGATTACTACTCGGGTAGCTACATATGAAACTAGTGTCAGAATATGCACATGATGTTACACACCCACGATGTCTACCATGAAAGGAAATATTCCTACTACTACTACTACAACCCGTAAAATGTGATCAGGCCTATATGAGCTCAGAAGGAAATACCTGAGTCATTAAAAGATTGGGCAAGCACTGGGCAATACTGTACACATCAGCAGTTTCTACAAACACGCATTTTGACTAAACACACATATTTGCCCCGTCATCGGTACGGACATCGTGTCCCTTTTATTCACCTTCACATTAGAGCTGTGTGGAAGTATCTCTCAGAATGTTCACGCCCACAGTACACCCACCCCAGAAGCATAAGAAGCGCCCACCCCCGGGATGACGGCTTGCTAAATCACCCGTAGATACAAATGCGCAGGATGTCCTGACTCAGACGCCAGCCCGATATACTGTCTGCCCCTCCACCACAACGTCACACGCCCGACTCGCGCTGGGCCGGCCAGGCCCACACTGTACGCGACACAATGCTGAGGCGTGTACGCCCCACAACAACACATCCCTAGACACAGGAACACATGAAACTTGCTACAGTGGGAACATACAGTGCCTTCCTTATGCTGCACGCTAAATGTAAAAGTATTGTACAAAGGCTTCCCTTTACTGGGAAGGGAGACACTCTTTCATATCAGCCCAGGGCTGCATCCATAGCACCCTTCAAGAGGTTTATTTTGGTCCTGCTGGCTCATCGCTCACTACTGTATACGCAATAGAAGCACGCCACCATAAAGAGTATCCCGTTTCCCCGCTGTGGGGCTGGTTCAAAAGAGCCGGGGGGGAAAAAAATAAGACATTTAATGGCCTTCTGGTTGGATTCCAGCGAGACTGAAGTGTCGACATGACATCTGCTTATCTTCATCACATGACCTATTCTGGGGAAGACCCCGTTGAATGTACAGTGTACAACACTTCCAAATCTCAAATAACTTTTAGCCATACTTGTTTTTGCTAGATTTCTGTTTGTTGTTCTATTACATCTACAATTATATATATCTACAACAGTTGTATGTCTGTTTTGATGTTCTTTTTTGCCATTAAAGATTTCAAATATCAATGACACTAACCTAGTAAAATAAGTGATTTCTTCTAATAGGTCAAAACACACTGCATTTCTTCAGAGTGATTTCAGGTTTCAACACATTCCACCTGCTCTTATGCACTTCAAGTGGAGTGGGGCTTTGAGGAGTGATGATGATCTCAACATCCATGCAATGTAGTGGGTGACTGTTTTAATAACTCCAGAGCTCAAACGGGACATGCATGAAAATACTAACCCGTGCATCTCACCATATTGCTAGGATCACTACATATTGCTGCACCACCACAGCCTTCTCAGCAGAGCCCCTGGAACATCTCTGTAGCCACCCCCCCCCCTGTGTTTTACTGCTTGATGAATTGGGTGACCTACAAGGGGAGCTTTGCATAATAAGCATAGCAGGGGGGGGGGGTAGGCCCAAGCTAGCATTATCAATATATTCCTGGTGGCAAGGTCCTTCCCTAATCCCTGAGAGAGGAGCGGTGTGGTTTCCATACAGAGAAAACAAAAAGGGGCACCCACTGGTCCTCCTCCACCCCACACCTACTATTTGTGTAGGGGAGATGGGAGAGGCAGCAGGGGGCTGTAATCAGATGAAGCCCCACCCACCCTACCCAAGCTGGCAGTGGGCCAATCCCAGGCCGGGCCCAAAGCTCCGCTGTTGCCCACAGAGTGCCATAATGATACCTTTGCACAGGGAAGGGTGGGGAGACAGAGTAGCACTTTGGCGGCTTTTAATAAGCAAGCTATGCCCATTAATGCCGCGGTATTTAGCGGAACAGCACACCCTCTGTATCAACAGGCTATCGCACACACGCGCGCACACACACACACACACGCACACGCACGCACACACACACGCACGCACACACGCACACACACACGCACACACACGCACAGCAGCTGAAGAAATTGTGTGTTTGGATTTCTGACTAAATCATATTTAGCTACCAAATATCTGTGTATTTGATACCCATCCTTCAGACTATCTGTCACTGACCATCGGACCACAGCACCGATACTATTCCGCTGTGTCTGACTTGCTCTTTATTAGTTTGTATTTTATTTCTATTATCACATATTAACCAACTAAGAAGGGTGCTCCGGCTATACATCTGTTAGTGTTCATATTTCATTGCGTACATACAATATTATGAAAGGCAGGTAACACACTGTCCACACCGCACACATGGAAAGAACATTTCCTTGTTATCCACATCACATTAAAGGCTGCCAACAGATTACTAATACAGCCAATTTAGCTACAGAGGATGACCAACCTACCTTTCTTGGTTTAACCTTATCCTGAAAGTCGTACTGGCCAATGCCTTTGTAGCTGACTCCAAGCCACCACGGTATTCCCTGCTTGTCCTACAATGAAGAACACACGCGCACACACGCACACACAAACAAAGTCATTAGAGGTTGCTTTATTGGTTGAAGTTGGAAAAGAACGGCTCTTTACTAAAGCAATTACCCCATCAGCATTTGCAACACAAGCAGAGATCAAATGCATGCGAGGAGCATTAAAACCCTCTGCAGCATGCCTGAGTCACTTTTAACACCCACGTTTGATGTTTTTAGACACCCCTGGTTTAATGACTTTAGGCAGGGAAAGTCGGTAGACGTGGCTAACACAAGGAAAGACAGGAATAAGAGGGAGAGGTTAACTTCTGATCGAGTCTACATGGTTTCATTAGTCTGTCCTTTTCCACCGCTGCAGACAATGGCTGTTGAAAGAGCCAAACAACCCATAATTGGTGTCTGGTTACATGTTATACTGTAACATATAGGACCGGCAAGTTTAACTTTTAATGTGGGTCTGAGTGTTTCAAAAAATTTAAGTACATTTGTATCGCATTAGCTTACAACCCAACCTCTACTTATTTTAGGATGGGTCACGGGTCAACATTTTGGAGAAGTGCTCAGTCACACCACAGACAGAGATGAAGGCCGCATGTTGACACAAGTGATGCGTTAAAGCCTCACTGGGACAAGAGCTGCTGGTCTTACCTTCACTGGGTAATAATGGACCCCGTATGTCGGCAGGGACTCCACCAGGGCCAGATACCTTCGGGAAAGGAACAGGTTAAGAGTAATTGGCCAGCTTAAACTCGATCACTGTCAACTGGTGGCTGTTGTACGGCAGACACGGTGGGATTTAACAGCTGTTCGGAAGCCACAGTCATTCACAGTGGCTGTGGCAGGCCCATCGATTGGTCTCAGGGCTGTGGCAGAGTGGGGTGGCGTGTGATCCATCGATCAACTAAAGGCCACAAGTCATCCATGCTTGAACGACCCGGGACAGCGCGGAGTTACAGTGCTGGGGGATAAAAAGTTAAATGAACACACCGCGGAGCACACTACAGCTATGGCTGGTGGGCTGCCAATCGGAGAGACCTTTGCAGTCTAAATCAACATTTTATGGGATTTTGCATTGTTTTTGTACAATAGCCTAACACGTCAAACAATTAAGCCAACAGACTGAATGGCGTCATTAGCTTCCGCACAGTCGCTGCGTCACTCTTCTTTTGAGTTTGGCTTATTCCCTCCCCTAAGCAAGAGCTCCGTACCAGGCAGTACGACTGCCGACATCTTGGATGGGAGTACCGGTACTTATTTCTAACTTACCCTTCACTGACATGTTGCTGGGGTCAAGAATGTTCATTTACTTTCATCTGGGTAAAACAAACCATGCTGTCCGTGTGTGTGTGTTTGTGTGTGCGTGCGTGCATGTACGTGGCTGTACCCTGCATGTATCAACAAGCAGACATTGTAGCTACACTTGGGGGTTGGGTTCATAGACTGCACTCACAGCCAATCATAGTCTTCCCACATGAATACATGACACACCCAATGATACCGACTGAAACCGACAGTGAGAGCTATACGCTAGTTAGAAACAATTATTTAAAACGTTTATTGATATATATCTAAGGAAGAAAACAAACCTAGTGACGTTTTAGAGATCAGCAATGCTTTGAAAACGACAATACAATCACTGTATTTCTCCTTGAAACTAATGACACATACTGACACGGGGACATAGCTACCGCTTTTTAAAGAAGAATAAACACAACCATCGCAAGATAGACAAGAGGAGATTATAAGGAACAACGAATTGAAGGTATTTAAGGGGTTAAAATAAAAAACAACAGCACGCTGTAATAGGGTGCACTTGGGGAAATTCAGGTGGCTGACGTGCGACCCCCCCCCCCGAACACAGAGAGAGGAATGTTTAGTTGACTTACTGCACCACGGCCTGTCCTCGGCTCAGGCCACGCAGCTCGGCGTAGTGCTCGATCACGCGGTCCTCGCTGTGCGGGCAAGATAAAACACTTCATGAATAATCCATCAAGCAGGAGCACACGGCAGTCCCAGGAGCACTCCTCAAACACATGCTGTCTTCTGGTGCAGAACATTGGGTCTGGCCTACGCACCCCCCCCTCCCCCATCTCCAACACCTACTGTGCTGTAATCATCCCCTTCACCAGACACACACCAACATACAGTACTGCAAGTGTAAACATACATGTGCATGGTTTACACTTGCAACACAGGGCGGACCGTTGCTAAGTGACCGCCAGTGGCTGTAGACAACCAGGTGGGAGGAAGGGAGTGGAGAGACACAGCTGTCTGGACAGCAGAGAGAGGTATACAGTCTCTCTCTCTTCTCTCCCCCCCCTCCCCCATGGTAATTAACAACGCCTGGGCATTCATTAGCGGACACATCAGAGACGTACTGGAACGGTCCTGTCCCCGGGGGCCGGGACACGCCCTGTGTGCACCCCTCCGCCAAAAGCTGCCCAGCTAGGGAGGTAATTGCTTTGTGCTTTGTGTGGCCAGGTGTTGCCGACTGCTAAAGTCAACTGATGGGTAGATTGTGTGTGTGGAAGGGGGAGGGGGGGGGAGTATGCATTGGAATGTGGCTGTGTAATCTCCCCACCAACATTAATAACTGGCACATCTCACCAGTAAGACAGAGATGGGTGCTCCTTCAGCACATTGGTGGGCAAAACTGGAAGCTGCTTCAGGTCCGATCTAGCGGTCTCAGTGCTGATGAGGGAGGAGAAAACGTTTGTAATGGCTTCCATTTTGGGAGAAGTATTCACTTTAAAAAAATAAAACAGCAACAAGAAAACCCTTCATCTTAGAGCTAGGGAAACAACACGTGGCACTAAAATGGCACCGCACTCCATAAATCTCTAGCATCCGATCTAGAATACAGTATGTAATTAGTGCAATCAACAGCTCTCCAAGATGCGAGAAACCCATGGCACTTTCTGACTTGTGCTATGAGGGCTAAAACGCAGCACATGTGGAGCATTGAAAAGTTATGTTAGAATTTGTACAATAATCTCAACTGTTCTTATAACTAGACAGTGTTCCCTCCCTGTGTGCTGTGATTTCAATTCAGTCTGGTTTGAATTTTTACAGATGGCAGCAATAACTTAAATTCACATAGCGACGTGAAAGGTGGGGCGTCAGGAAATATCTTTTTTTTTTCCCCCCTATCTTTCTTATCTACAGACTACAAGAGCACTGACGTTTGCCAAGACCGGGTTTAAGCTTCACTCATGTCTTTCCAGAATTAATTTATAGAAACATACGAGGGCCAGTTTAAAACCTGGCGGTTCTTTTCAAGTACATTTCTTTAAAGAGATTTTTAAATAAAGTCTGAATGATGGATAATACCTGTTCACAGGAGTTTTAAAGGGGAAACACTCAACAGCGTTAACTTCACACCATTTTAAACAGCAACCTTGGCACACAGGTACGGGATCTCTCTCACCCACGAGCAGCGACTCAAAACTTAAACTGGGAACGAAGGTGATCTAATTCTAAAGCCAGCAATGGGAACCATTATCTGCGCAGACATACCGTGGAGTATGTCACTGTCAAGGTCTATGATAGTGAACTATGAGTCACTCCAACATTAGTAGGGGGGGAGGACGCAGTGAAGGGGGACGCTTGGGCTACAATTACTGCAGGACAATGAGAGCTATGGCTTGGCGGGCCGGTCCACTGGAGCCCTTAACAAAACCCATTCACCAGCATTTGGCAGACCCCGCCTGTGTTGAAAGGTACAGGACCAGTCCTCATGTGTTTCTACAATAGGTCTGGCCTCTATAGGCCTCCAACTTGTAGGCTAGAAACTACTAGAATCCACATGCCAGGGACAGACACAATATGAGAGGCCCTGAGCATGGCGTTGGGTTTAGCAGGTTAAGAACACAAAATGGCAGAGCTGCCCATACTGATCCAGTTGCGTGAACGTACACACTAAAGAACAAACAAACGGGGGCAGAGAGAGAGAGAAAATTAAGCGGCGCACAGGCCCTTGAATCACTCCTCCCCATAGCTACTACCTCTCCTAGGTTGGCTGGCTTTTGCTGCCATGGCATTTCGCTGGGAGGTTGATGGCACACATTTTATGGGGCGCTGAGGCCTGCCGTTGTCGGGGTGATCTACTCCGCAGCCACACTGCTCTGTCAGCGATCTGGAATTCATTACTACGTCTGCTATCTCCCTGCTGCGTGTGTGGAGGAGGCAACTCCTACACCCAGGCCAGGCCAGGCCAAGCCAGGCCCGGCCTCAGCCTACAGTCTGGGATAGTGTTAGATTTTCCTATGGGCCGGGCCTTGGGTGACTGCTAAGAGAATACATTAAGTTATCCTGTGGGATCCCAGTTTATATGAATGAACCAGATAAGTACAGGCCACGTACTGTACCTGCAAATAGAACCGAGGGTGTGTGTGAAGCGTCTTTGACTCTATTGAGGTGATTCATTCAATCTGCATGCACTCTGTCTAGCAGGTGAAATACTGTTTAAAGGGCATATTTGAAACTCAGCCTCATAGTACACACTGCATCAGCACAGATCCACTCTTTAATTTAATGTTATAGGGACACTCCATCACATTATAGTGTCCCCAGAAGAACAAAAAAGCCACCCCGGCCTGTTTACATGGAGGTTCACTGCACTCCACGAGCTTGAATCCAAAGCAGCAATGCTGATTGGTTGAAGCCAGCAACAGCGTGCTCCTCTGTGACTGGGATTCTGAGAGAGCCTTCAACCAAAACATAGCCTAGTTCTGTTATAAGCACCAACCTGAAACCTGATTGTGTAGATTTTGCAGATCCTCAGCAGGAGGCTGGTTCAGATAACAAATATTACATCACAACAAGGAGCCCCTGTCGCCATGCTGTCTACTATTGGGCATTTTGTCTGGCTCATCCTATTTAAGGAGTGAGGGAGGTCTCCCTAACTCCTCCACACAATCTCTGAGTGATCCAAGCCCCTTTGAAGCCTTTATGGCTTCATTCTTCCATACAAGTCTTCATATTTTCTTCCTTATCATAGATGATCTGTGAAATACTAGTAACACCAGTACAATGCTGTATTGTCGAACAATAATAAAGTAAAATGTCAAGAGCCTTGCCTTCCAAGACATAAATAAAAGTAAATCCACAATATTAAAACAGAGATTACATCGCAATGATTTGTAATATAACTACTACCATTTAGTGATGACATGAGAAAATAATTAGTGCGCAGCATTAAAAAGACACATTGGAATAAAGCATTGTATGTATAATCCAATACTTCTGTGCAAATACAAAGAAAACAAGACTTTAGTTGGACAAAGTCCCATTCACATGGGATCTTATTTATTGTGCTTTCATAGTCTGAACAAAGTGCAGCCCATCCCCGCCGCCTAGCAAAACCAGCAAATGGTTTGACTGTAACTTTTGCAGACTCATTGAAAACCAAACTGAAGTTTGTGATCAAGTTTAGGCCAGTCACATTTGTGAGTAATCAACAATACTTAAACAAAATATTAGAGCAAACATAGGAGACCGAGTGACAAGAGCATTAATCACCGTGTGCATTCATACCATGCAGACAAATCCTTACAGAGCACAAAGCATTGTGTTCACATAATGCATGGGCCTAGTACTATGCAGGGACAAGCAAACCCTGCTTAACCAGTCACTCAGACAGAACCATGTTCACTAGTTGTAGACAGTGTCCTCCATTCCTATGGACAGGGAAAACAAAACCCGTCCTTATCAGCAGGTCAAGCTGAGGGGTACAAGGCCTTCTACAAAAACAGTCTCTGCACCACGATAGCAAATGATTCTCAGGTGTCTAATCACAGACTCTCAATGTCACCATTTTATCACATTCACATGTCAAACAGGTACAGGAAGTTCGTCTTTCCCAGGGTGAAATAGAGCGTGTGAAATGTGTGTAATCCTGACAGACAAATCAAACTTTTACAATTGTACATGCATATAATTTACTCATAGAATATCTTAAAAAGGACACACAACAAGTTATGTTTGTTCTACATTAGAATATAGATGGCATCATGCCAACTCAGCTTGAGTTCAATGTCAGAAGAAGATTAACATTAAGGCAATTATTAACTATGGGAAGTTCAAGAGAAAATTAAAACATGTCATCCTGTCAAGATGAACATTAACCCACAATGTGCCTATTATACACCTTGTATTAGGAAATAGTCAGCAAAACATTATTTGTTGTCAGTATTTAAGTGAGCATCTTATTGAAAACTGTATCTTCTACAAACCTGCCCCCCTCCCTTCTCTCGCTCTCTCTGACAGATTAATAATAATAATAAAAAAATATATATAAAGAATAATAGTTCCTTACCTGGTGTATTCTCCTTTAGCCTCCTTAAAAAAAAGAGCCAAGAATAAAAACATGTAAAACTGAGTAGACCTGAGTAGATATGCAATGCATAGCCTAGTGTTATTTACAGACAGTGCGTGCACTACACTACTGGACAGAAATGTGTCTTGATATATACATCGAACATGAAACCGTATTACAAACTTAGCAGGAGTTCGTTCACACAATCTAATTACGTTTCTTATTGTATCTTTTATTAGCAAAGAGAAGGGTAAATCATCAAACAAAAGCTGCAGGCAGCTTAAACTCTGGTGTGGGACCGTGCGTACGCGCACCGTCTTCTATCTAACGTCCTCAGGACTGATTCAATTCAGCCTAAAACGGTTGCGTCATCATTGTCTGGCTGGGACTTACTTGTAAGGCGAAGGCAGCTAACTTGAAAACCTTTTTACTCTCCACCTCGATAGCCTCCTGTGACAAAAACAGAGAATAATGTTGTGAAATTCGTTCGTAGAAAAACACTTGACTCACTCGACTTGAGTGAAATCTTCTGACCCGTACCTCTTCCCGATGTTACCGACTGAACCACTGCCACGCAGAAAATATAAGTTCATTTCTAAACGCATTCGAATTTGAATAGACAGGGTAATAACATTGTGCTACCTAGTGATCAAATAACGACCACACAACCCCTACGAGAATCCAGACCATGATGACCACGTTAACAAGTTAATTCAGACTCCAACCATTTTCTGGAATGGTACAGTCTTAAAGCAGGTTCAACAATCGCTGTCTCCCGCTGGTATCACAAAGTGAATGTGCCGACCCGGGAAAAAAGTCTGCAAATAGCTTTAGGCGACTACTACCGTACACAGAAGAATGCATGGAGGCTTGTCTTGATATAAAACTGTGTTAACGGTTTGAGTAAAATGACATGCAGTGACAATAAGTCCAGTTCTACTCTTGCTTGAACCGGACCATTTAGCATACCCCTTGATATTTTCCATAATTCAGCTGTAGTCATGGAAGACATTTGGTTGTCTATTATAAAATAATAGCGTACGCTTTTAAGGCATTTACATTGTTGTTAAACTAAAAAGAGCAATTTGGTTTGAAGCTTTGTCACCAGCATCAAAGACATCAACTCCATTATGAGTCAAATAGTAGTGGATAAAATAGTCTGCAGCAGGACATGTCTAAATTATACATAAAATAGCCATATTCATAAACATATAAAGACATTATACACTTACGTTAAAAACAGAAGATTTTGCATTAAGAAAGAACAGCTCCACTGTTGTGTTATCTTTCAAGAATGTGATCTTCTCAATGTAAAACCTGTAAAGAGAGTTAGCCACTCATGTTTCAGCTCTTTCAGAAGCATACTGTAATTGGCTACAGACTAAGTATATGTTCTACTACTGCCACCTGCTGGATATATGCAGCTTTTACTCTCAAGGTCGAATTAAATGTATACTCAGCTATGACATTTATATTTTATACATATTTGACTGAGAACACTTACCTGACAAGGAACTTGAGCTCCAAAGGCCCTGTCTTCTTAGAGAAGGCATGATCCAGCACCCTGCGCTCCAGCTGGAGCCAGTTATTTTGACCACTAATGAAGGAACAAAGGAAGACTTGTACATTGCAAATAGAGTAATGACATTCTTCACTATAATAAACATCTGACCACCTAGTTGAATGATTACCATATTATATTAATTGTTGAGCAAAGCATGATAGACAGAAAAAAAAAGAATTATGATTGCATTGTGATATAGTCCTTTTAATATGTACTCACGTGTCATCAATAAAGCATAACCCAAAGTACTCTTTTTCCTTCAGGTTAAAATGAGACGACACCAAATCTAAAAGCTCACGAGACAAGAGCTTGGGCTAGAAATTGAAGACAAAGATAAAATTAAACCTGGCAATTATGTGTAAAAATAAAAATGTTTGGTCATGCACGAACCTACCATCTACTAAGAAGACCTGTACATAGTCATATTACGATGTGATGTACGTACCTGCACCAACAGTTCTAGCTTTCTGTCATCCAGGAGGTGCACCAGGCACAGACGACCCTCTGTCATCTGTAGGGAATGAACAGACATGGCATGTGAAACCTGCACAAAAGTGTAATCACTTGAAGCAGTTTTTATCAATGGAGCACATGCCACCAAACCTACACTGTAAAAAAATCTTCAACTATTTTCATTTTAAATTGGGTACTGCATTTTCAAATTGGTATATTGGTTTAAAAAAAAAAAAAAAGATAATAATAATAATCATAATAATAATCATAATAATAATAATAATAATAATGAAAAAAACAAAACATCTCAGACCAAAACAAATGCTTTGTGGGCCACATGCACTGCAGCCAGACCAGCTATGAAAACAAATAACAGGAGATGTCATTCTCTGCTCAGGACACAACCAATCCATTATTTATATAGCTGTTTGCTGCTATGAAAAGGTACTATATAAAAAAGTATAACCATTCATTTAAATTAAACACCTACAGTTCAGGGCATTATAAGGATTATTAGATGCTCAGACTTCCCATTTGACACACAGTAGCCTATTTGTACCTTACATTATCACTGATGTACACGTTTGCTAGCTGAAAATTAACTTTAGAACAGCATGTCTTGGTGTTGACTGACTGCTATCTGCTACGCAAACAAAATGTTTATCTGTGTGACCCAGTGTAAAACACGTGGCTTCCAACTGCTTGAGCCCAGGCTCTGGTGGAAAGTAAGCCTCTTGTGTGACCACAAAGCAGGAAGAACCACCTCAGTCTACTAGGACACATTGTTCAGTTACCACAACAGTCAACAATCTGTCTTTTTGCCCGTTGATTTGGATTTCCATATACCCTTACTGAGATGTACTGTACTTTAGGAGCAAGTGTTTTGTTTTTGTAGTAACTCTGTATTTCAGCAACAAATCTATGTTAAACCTTGTATTTAAGCACTACACCCAGTTTCCATTTGCACCGCTGTTAAATCACAACTCTTCTATATCTATGTATTTTAAATGTAAGATGTCCTTAAGTGTTTAGAAAGGCGTCCCAAATAAAATGTATTACTATTATTATTATATCGAAAGTTTATATCAGGTTTAAAAAAGGTAAACACATTTACAGTTCAAGCACACACTAACATTATACACATTAGAAACAGCACAGCATGTGGCACCCTAGAACAATAGAATTCAATGCAATTTGTCTTGATAACAAGCACTTTTTTGTGTCTGTAAATTACACAAGCTCCATTGTCTATACAAAGATGAGTCACCATTGTAACCCTGTTAAGAGGTTGGTGGTTATCCAGTAAACAAACATTATTGGGGTACATTCATCAATGGCGCGTTGTTACAGTCCAATGACAACACAACATACAAATAGACAAAGGCCTTCAGATTGGGTTAGGACTCCAAGCTCAACCAATCAATTGCACTCACCTCTATAATTGACTGATACATATTATTACCCATAAGCTACAATACAGCATAACATGCATTCTTCCCATACCTATTGCTACAGTCAATGCCCTTTTCACTAGCAAAACAGCAGTAGCAGAACACAGACGAGTCCTCTGCTTTGTAGTGTTGAGCACTCTGGTGCAAATAAGGAAGGGTACTGTGTCACGACCATGACAGACAGCGCAACCCCCATTAAAACCCTGCCATGTGCATGAAGCCTTCACAGTGGCCTTTTCACCTGACCTCCAGCCACTGACCTGACCCAGTCAGAGTAGCGGGAACCTCTCTCTGCAGCATTAGACTAGCCCCCTAAACCTTTATCCCTCCCCAAGTCTTTGTAACCTCCTTATTATATATAGTCATTAACTACAACTAATGCATTTTAGCTGCAAACTATAACAATGCAATTGTAAAAGAAAACAATTGTATTATACATTAACATTATATATTGGAATTTTTTTATTTAGTTTTAACTACACAAAGCCTGTTATGTTATTCTTGCATCAGCTAGTAGCATTTCAAAGGCATAAAAGAAAGTTATCCACTTCAGCAAGACTGAAGTTCTGAACACTGGTCATGCTGCTTTTTAACAACTCCCATATGTGCCATGAGACAGACCCTTGTAAAAACAGGCTTTGTGACTCATTAGCCTGTGTCTCCTCAAACATGCACAAACACATATGCATACCATACTAAAATACAACTGCACACTATGCAATTAAGGCATGCTATACTTAAACTGGGGAAACATTGAGGAAATACAATAACTAGAATTTAATCTAATGAAAACATGACCCATCTATCAATGGCCAAAAGCTATTGGCGGTCATTTATTATCCTTAAACCTATACTTAGAATGTCCTTAGTAAAGAACTCAACCTCTCATTGGTTCAATAGTTGGCATACCTGATAGCACTCTCCAATCCTGAGCCATGTCTTTAAGTATCGTCGACATGGCAACATCAGCCCCTGATTGAACCACCTCCTCAGGGTGTGATGAGCCAGGCTCCATACAAGCTGGCTGCCCGATGCCACCAGATCTTCTATTCTGCATATGAAGTGTACAGCCATGGCTGGCAGCACATTGCCTTGAGTGTCCAGCTTGCTGTTATGTATCCAGAAGCTCCAAAAGCTTCACAGACTACGGTGAAGATGAACAAGTAAACATAGGTCTCCCTACAGTATCTCCCTATCAAAGAGCTGCCCTCTTTGAACACTACTGTCCTATAAGAATCCTTTCAGAAGAGAGAGACAGTCTCCACTGACTCCCAGTTGATGTCATTTCAGGGAGAGCGGGCGCACAGAGACTGCTGGAGTAGCGTGGCGTGTGTGAGGCTTGGTTCTGGGCCGTGGTCCAGCTCACAGCCTCATAGAAAAAACGTGGAAGGCATGACAGAGTCATGAAGACTCTTCCCTCCACATAAATAGCTGTGTGTACAAACACAAGGTACACACAGATACAGTCAGACTGACTGACCACTCAATCACTCACTCTGCCCTCATAAGTACAGTTATTGTCTTTGTGACTCATTCACCCTTAGCTATTTGCGTTATGGCTGTATATGTTTTGTTTGTTTTTTTTGTTTTGTTTTTTAAGATCTGTGAAGCTTGAAAAACAATTTTCACAACAGAACGGAGTAAGCAGCAAACAAACCCTGCACATTTTACAGTATATTGTTCTAGCCTTGTGAGAATTACATCACCCTGTTCTTTTATTATATCAAAGCATAATAAGGTTATAGGTTCCATTGTCTCCAGAAGGGTATTTAAATGCCAGTCAGTTTCTCCAGGGAGGTGGTGGCAATTTCCTGCAGACACCAGACATCCCGGCCCATCGCAGTCCACAGGAAAACCAAAAACAATTGGCTGCGTATGAACCAGCAGGGATGACAGGGGTGATATGAAAAGAAACTGTTTTAATGTGAAAAACATGGGGCGTTAACAATGGCTAATTTTATATTCGTCTAGATCCCAAACCGCTTTTGTAGTCAATTATAACATTAGCAAAATGTCACATTGCCTCTGAGAAAGGTAAGGATATCTGCTCCAAACTGTACTGTGGAAACAATATCCTACTGTTTGTTTGTGTGACCTGTTACCAGACTCCACATGACGTGCAGTGAATATCAACACTGACACATACAGTATAATACAATATAACGTAATATAAAAGAAAAGCTGAAAGTTTATCCAAAGCGACTTATAAAGTGAGTGCAAATACAGATTTTAAGGAGCATGTAGGGGTTCGATATCTTGCCCAAGGACACCTATTGTACAAGTAGGCCAGGCATTAAACATAGGACCTTTCAGACAGGAGCCAGCCCATATACCATATACAGCACAGTTAAGTGATATATTTCTGGAGGGTATAAAATGATTACAATGTATTAACCAAAGCATGTGCAACATGGACCAACACGTGCTGCGCTGATTGGCAACAGCTGCTACATCCACAGATATGTTAGACACAGTACTGCCCACTTCACAGGCGAATAACTGTAACTAAACATAGCAGAACGCTTGTGTCCACACATATGCTCAGAGTCTAATACAGTACATATTGTGATACATGATTTAGCAATGGTGTGGTTTGCTAATAGCACAAATGTGCGTTCAGTGGTCCATGTGAAGACAGCGAATGGACTCCAGTTTAGACTGAGTTTTTCCAAACCGCAATATAGAGAATGTTTTCTCAATACAACATGCAGGTGCTTTCATTACAAGCCACACATACACAAACACAGAGCCTGCAGCCTTAAAATAATCCCATCTGATCATGTTTTGATTTGGAACATAGGTAATACCTCCAGCCAGCATCAGTGTGTAAGAGTAGACAAGGGGCATCCCAGGGGTGGGGTGAACTGTTCAACTGACAGCCATGGTTTTCCTCATCCTCAAATACATGTACAATGCAGTAGCCGAGAGAATGAGTCCAGATCCAAAGGAGAAATCCCAATATACATCCGCTGTTATTCAGTGGCAAGGAGGTATTATGTCAAATCTGTTTTAGACGAATTCAACAAATTCAACCAATAATTTAAGTCATAATTAACACCTATTTTATCTTTAACCCTCTTGATAAAATAACATAACATGTAATGGATTTCTTGGATTTTTCACAAAGGGCATGATAAGTAATCATGAAGTTATTTATTTATTTATATTTAAAAATGTAGGTAGTGTCTACTGTCTACATAGATAGAAACGTTTGACACTTTTAAATGTGTTGACAGTCGGTGCTCTTGCTTTGAATGGTACAAGAATGGCGCCAAACTGGCACTGCCGCATGAACTCAGCCGCTCTAATGTTGTCATGGCCTTTCCAAATCACATGCTTCACACAACTGGTAATCTCAAAAAGGCTCTCTTTTCTTTAGGACTTCAATGAGACAATTGACAAGCTATTGTTGTGCTTTCCCTTCAGTAATAATAATCTATTGTTTTCAGTTTGACATGTTGCAATACCCATATTTTGTCAGCAGAGGGAGAACTGCCTGTTCTATCCTTGGGGAACCAAATGGGGAAATGCATTCAATGCTGGTAATTGTGCCCAGCAGGAACGCCTTTCTGGTACCTGCCAGGCCCTTTCTGCTAATATGTCTCATCGGTCTCATTTAACATTCACTGCTGGCGATGCCTGCGAAACTCAAGAGATGGCCGAGTGAATATATGATTGGTTAGTCATTAACAATTATGCCAATTTCTCTGTTCAATCCCAGACGTTTTGCATTAATAGGCTGGGCTCTTATGAGAATACAAGGCAGGTTGTGACAGGTGCTATCACCGGTCCTTGTTCCCCAGGCTTATTTCAATAAGATGGCAATTATCAGATTCGCTAGAGCAGTAGATTGATTTCTTTCTCTTTTTTTTTAAAGAGGGAAAAAGGGCCTCCTACTGAATCTAAAGAGCGGCTGAGCAGAGCAAGGAGACAGCTGTCATGCACACCGGCCTACAGCTGACAGACTGAATGAACACACACACTCACACACACACACACGTGTTGGGCTGGCTAAGTGTTAGTCCATACCCTGCTGCCATGCTCATGGGACAAAGGAAGCGCTTATTTAAAATCCGTCCTGACTGTCACCTCTGGTTGATAATGGAGCAGATGGACGTGGCTGTCAGAAGCCTTGATGCTAAGTAGAAGGAAGGCTTTTGTCCGGAAATCAAACATGGAAGCATTAAAGGGAAATTCATAGTTCACTAACTATGAATGTGAATTGTCTGTTGCCGGTAAAATAATATCCTGTTATTAGTTGTACATTGCCTCATTGGTGTAAAGTGTCACAAAAATGAGATATGTATCTTATGAACGCACCTCATTCAATGAGTGGTGTCTCATTCTTCACTGCAGGCACCAAATCAATGGTAAAGGGCCCGATATTCCGGCAGATACGTATCCCAGAGGCACCCAAATGGAACACGTGTGTTAGTGACAACTAGTATCTCTTGTAGCTATATCTTCTTCTAAAGCACATTTTGAATGATGCCCTATTCATGGGATCAAGTTCTATTTGGCCGATGAACGGAGAGAGAAAAGCATTTTGTGGATGTTTTAGGCTGTACAGCCAGGCATGGCTTTGTATGGCCCAGCAAGTGGGAAGAATAGAAGCAGAAGATGGGGGAGAAGGCTTGGGGGCAGAGCATAGAGAGAGAGAGATAGGGGGGGTAGACCACTATTGGACCTTTTAACTTGTAGATGGGGATTTAGGGTCAGTTATTTTTGCTGTACAAGACAGTGCTTAGAGGCACCCTGGATCCCATGGGCCATGATGAAATGTACAGTGTGTGTTTGTGTGTGTATGTGTTTCTGTGTAGCTCAGATGCTACAGTGTGAAGGAGGCCGAAGGCCTAGTGTCAGCTATCAGCAGCACAATGTCTGCTTCTTCCAAATTCGCTTGAAGGGACGGTGGGGTTGGTCAGATTTGTTGAGCAATTTCTGAAAGAATAAAGAGGCAGGCTCTGTGGTTTTGAATATTATGTACATGCGATGGAGAACATGAATGGCCTTCCATTGGCATTCAGACAGACACAAATATAGATTTAAAATTCTATTCATTCAATGAGAGCCAGGATGCACTGGAACCCTTTAGCTGGCTGAGGAATATGAAAAGATTTCCAGATAAAACACTGTGGCAAATAATAATACAGTTAACACACAAATGGGGAATGCAGCGTCTAGCCTAACAATGCATTGTGAATGAATGCGATATATTGACAGATTATCAAAGTTATTCTGCCAGATCAATTAGTCTATTCTCACTTTCTGTCTCAAAATAGCTGGCATGACAATTTTTACTGAATTTCAGTTTGGTTTCATCTAACACAGTAGCACATTTAGCATTCCACAAACAAGTGTCCAAGTGTTTCACAGAGCTACGTTGATAACTGTATCTGTCAAATGTCCTGTACATAAATTACAACCTTGTAGTTACTACATAATAAAATTAGCGACATTGTGTTTCATTTCAAACCACAGTTGAATGTATCCCAGGAGAGAGTATATGGAGATAAAAATATAGAGTTCACAATAAGCTCTCCAGTATACAACAGCATGAATGCTTTCAACCAACCAGTGGTGTTTTTGTGTCAACAGAGCTGAGTGCTCCTCCCATATGCACGGTTGTTTTTCCAAACAAGTTGGGGCGGAGATGCTGAGTTCTGTAGGCCCTATAATGTTATTCAAGGTACAGTATGAACCTTTGAATAGCAATTTATTACACACTGCAGACATGCAGATACTGCAGATTATATCATAACAGATGTTTGATCATTATAGCAAGAAGAAGAACTTAAAAGTGATCTATTTATTTTCCACAACAAAACTATTTATCATGTGCAATAAATCATATGTTACGTTACATGTGGCTTTGGAATTACTATTACATTAATTACTATTAAAATTATTTGGTGATTACTATTATTTGATTACTACTAGAAATGTTCTAATTAGCTTCAGTATCAGGTAATCATACATTAAAGCCATCCCGTTTATTCCTAGATATGCTGTTTTACGTTAGGGTGTCTCATTGAGATATCATTACGAGGACGTTATTGTACGGTTAGAGGATGGGAGCCATTACCTTTATCACAGCCAATCCCATTAGCAATATACTAAATCGATCAGTGCCATGGTGCGATTTGTGTAGCCAAAACACACTCATGGTATTACAATTTAGCCAGGGGAACAACACAAAATGTGCCCCGTCAGCTACTTTTACTTATTTGTCCTAATTTACCATCCATACTGGAATATACTGCATGTTCATCATCATGTTCGTATCATGTTGTCTTGGTGTGAATAAGTAGCTGAGCTACGGTATTATACGCATGTAAACATGACCATACTTGTGAATGCCTCAGGCGCCACAGTGAATAATCTCATAAATGCTTACAAGACGAGGGCTTTCCCCACACATAAACCCATTTCACGCTGTGCTCCCTTAGGACGCCCAGTATTACCCAACTTCATGTGTGGTTTACACCTGTTGCTGCTCTGAAGATCAGAGGTCTAGGTCTTTATAGCACAGCCACTTTGCTAAGGATACGCTGGCGCAGTATCAGCTTTCTCCCACCAGTTAGCCTGAAGCACAGGCCTGAGGTCACCTACAGAGCTGACAGAAGCCAGGGATGGATTGTGACTGAAGGCCGACATCATACGAGCTGACAGCCCGTGGCGGTGAAGCACTGACGGGCTAATGTTGCTGATGGACAGCTTTGCTTGTTGCCTTTATACATGCCTACATGAGGGGCCCTGCTACTGTAAACCTGAGACCTGCTACATGGGAACAGGTGAACCTGTGCCGCTAAATCACGTGTGCGATACAAAATACACTTGCGTTAACCCTACAGGATGAGGCCAAGCCATAATGGATATAGCAAAGTGTGAAACCTTTGATAGGGTGACAGACTATATACTGTGTGTACCAATTATTGTGGCCATTGCTTTCACAGTCCTGCCTGCTCGGCCATGGGTAACATGGCTGACCCCGCCCACCACCCCTTCACAGCACTCTGATAGGACCGTTAGCCGTCAATCACGGGGGGGGGGGGGGGGGGGGGGGTGGGGGGGGGGGGGGGGGCGGG
>JAODUH010013380.1:0-21219 GCA_027564835.1 Typhlichthys subterraneus | reverse complement strand
ACACATGAAACTTGATCAACAGACCTGCTGACGGTAGGTCGTAGTTCTCTCGCTCTCCCTCCCACACACACGCACACGCAGTCAGTGTCCTGCGAGAACTCATGGATAATAGAACCGAGAGCGCGGTTGTATCTACGCTGTAATGCACGTCTGGTTGTGCAAAATGCCATTATTAGGAAAGTTTCAAAACAACACCAGGCGAATAAACAAATAAAACTATTCTCAAACCGAACGCTGTAATAATTTGTTAACAAAAGAGTTTGCTCTGTAGCGATGAGGTTTGCGGGAATCCGCCTTTAGTAGATCTCACAATTGTTAAACATCCACAGCCCATGTGAACTTTGAAGCGGATTATACAATCCATCCCAAATAACCAATAAAGCAATTTTGAAAAATTACTAGACAATTAAAGCATAATTTACCGGGGTTATCTACACCAAACAGATAAGACTATTGCATGCATTCCATAACAAATAGGCAGTGGTAGATTGTTCGTTGTATCACGATAGAAACCACTGCCTGTGTTCAGCAAAGGAGCAACACAAACTGTCTCGATGGAAAATCGCACGCAAAACTAGCGAAAACATTAGGGGTCGATATCCGAAACGAAAGAACACATTATCCAGCAGCATCAGAAAACTCACCGGCGTCGATGCTTTCATTGAGTATACCAGTTTCTTCTTAGCCTCTATAAACTCTCCGCCATCTTCAGCAGTATCGTGTTTGTTTAAATGGGAAACACTCCCAAAACGCAAGAAGCTAGCTTGTAGAGGAGCGACTGGCCTTCTGGGTAATGTAGTTACATTTCGCCCCGCTCTATGTGAAATTAATTGCACATTCTGCGAAAGCACTACACGTTCATAATCACTCAAAATGTTATAGAGCAGCTATATAAGGAGATATTATTAGCTGAAGAGAAATTCAGAAAATTCAGAAAGATTTTTTTAAATTGTATATATAGCCTATATACTAGTCAATAATGGTTTATGTAAATTATACTTCATTTGTCTTTCTATTAAAGTGTAATAAGATACAATAGCCTATATGCCTAATAATTAACGTACACGTTGCACAATTAAATGTTAATATCATGTTTGCAATAGTCCAAGCCTATCTTGAATTCCTTAGGCTACATGAAGATGGAAGACATTACATGTAGCTAATATAACATTTCAAGAGGCTAATAAACATAATAATCAAATATCCACGTTAAGTGGACCGTAGTCTAGGCCTACACTGCAGTCGACTAATGTATCCTAAGACTAGGAATAGAGGCTATAGTCTACTCTAAATAGCCTGACTTAATTAATTGCACGCAAACCACACATGTTGCAAAAGTCCACTAGTCCATTTCACTTGTGTATATGGGCTAAGTAAAGTAAGTAAAGTAAAAGAAATAAAACGCATGTAGCGATGTATTTATTGACACACGGACAGCGGTGCCAATCGGCGTGTTTGCCGTCAACATCTGGAAGAGCGTGCCAGCCAGTCCGCCGTAGACAGCGGGAGCGCCAGGAGCCCCGTGGCCTGTGTGGAGGAGACACGGAAGATGGGAGAACCTGTCTCCATGGTGATCTCTCGGGCACACCAGTGTAGAATTTCAACTGCCGGGGAGGGAGCGAGGGACAAACATGGAGGAAGGGAGGGAGGGAGGGAGGGAGGGAGGAGAGAGAGAGAAAGGGGGGGTCATAGCGGAGGTTTTAAAGGAGGCGGTGAAAAAAAAACGACGTAATTAGCTCATCGCTATATAGCTTCTTCGTGTCGGAAAGTCATTCCATCCACATTAGTTTACTTCGGGGTGACATTTTTTAAAAACGTGGTAGCCTGATGGAAAAACATGTAAATGGTACCTCCCCACACCCCGGTCAGAAAAGTTATAGGCCTTTAGAAACTCTTTATTAAATGCAGTGCAGCTGAGAAAGACAGTGAAGTTCATTACCCCTGCATTGCTGTTGGCATACACAGCACAGCCGAATTATCACCTTCTGTCATTTTCTTTTGACTTGTGTTTTTCCCCTCAATTAAATTAGGCATATACTGATAATTACAAATATCCATACAAGTATGATATTATATGATATGATATGATATATGGCTCACTTGCACATGACTGCATGCAGCAGATAAATAGAAATGTTTGGACCATATATGCTATGTAAATTATATTCTGGTGTGATTTTGCTACCACAATAAATGACATGCTATCAGATAGTCTGCACATATACATTTAACCAACCTTAAAGCCTTGTGAATTTGAGGTGTGTGTGTGTGTGTGTTTGTGTGCATGAAGGAAAAAGCCTCAATTACATTCCATAGAGACCTAAGGGGGGACCATGGCCCTCTGTTTGTGCCCCATCCCCCACAACACAGGGTAGACTGACCCCCTCCCCTCCCCCATGTCAGTGAGTGTGAGATACTCCACCCCCTCTGCTGCCAGACCCTTCACTTCAAGAACAGGAGATAGCCTCATAATCATTAGTGTATTCAGATGGATTTACCTGCAAACAACTATAGCGGCATGCCATTCATTGCTCCAACCACACATTCCCTTCCCCTTTGTATCCCCCAATGATGCTAACACCTACAGCGGGGGTTTTGCTGACTTTTCGAGAAAGACAATTAGCTGTGTGTAGCTTGTATATCATGCTCACAAACTATATGAGCTACTTCTTTGTTATTAGTAGCCTATGAGGTTAGCATAGTGTAAAATATTTTAACGCCAATATATGTATATTTTATTATAGGCTAAATTAACTAAAACACAGTCTGACCATATTACCCACCAAGGAAATAAACATTGCATTCAAACTATTGCATTGAGGGCCATGTTCCATTTTGATGTGCACTTTACAGTAAGTAAAGGAAATTCAAAACAGCATTATATATATATATAATTTTATTTTTTATTTGTTTTGAATCATTTATTTAATCCCTTTTTAATCTGGCTACATACTCTTTATTTGAAAGGAAATGCTTGCAATTGTAGGCTATAATAACAGTTTATATATTAATTTGGCCTATGTAATAGATACTCAACATGATCTATGTTCTCATCGTTGATGGGCTGTTGGGCTTGATCCGTAGGCTTGATCAGAAAAATCAGTTCGCACTGTTTCCTAGCCCAAAAAGAGAAGCTCTATGACGCCATCTGGTGGCCTACATTTACAATTAGCCTACCACCACAATGCGCATGAGTGAATGTAGGTTAATGCTGAAATGGTTGTTGGAAACTATTAGAAGGTAGCACACACTACACACACTATGTAAAAAAGCACCACAAGGTGTTATGGATAAATGTATTTGTATTAAATAGTTTTCTACAAATGCCCACAGTAAATAATTTCAGACGAAATTGGCGTTCGTACTACGCTATCGGTCATCGTTGTTGTAGCACCTTTTATTATAAAATTATTAAAGTGTAGTGCGTCTATCCTTTCGGTAAAAGTATCTGACATTGATACAGTAGACTGCAACTAATTGCATTGGTTGCCATCTTCCGTTAATGTTAAAAACACGTTTCGTTGTTGTAGCACAGCACTTGATGCAGCCACTGGACTAGAAGTGGTCCTTCTCAGCCAGACACGTCTCATCCAGAGCATATATTTATTACATTTTATCCCAGAAGAGGGCGCTGTTACCTTTCACGCTCTGAAGTGCGAAGCTTGTCCCGTTAACACTGCTAGTAGATGCTCCATGCAGCCCCAGGTCACACGAGCACACCGGGTTAACTGAAATAAATCAGCGTTACACAACGATATTTTATTAACGTTTACGCTCGCAGACAGATATATGCCTACCGTAACAGTTTCAGGACAAAAGGGAACCGGGAGAATATGGCAGAAATAACATATGGCATCCAGTTTTTTTAGTTATATAATAACTATATATAATATAATATATATCTATTCCGTTAGTTACTAGTACCATATATCGAATAGTTACTAGTACGGTATCTATTGTTTAGAAAGTATCTATTCAACTTTACTATAGGAGTCGATATATTCATGATGAATATTAGTGTCAACTATTTTTGTTTGTTTGTTTTCCCGCTAAATCTACACCAGACCACAACTTGCCGCCAGAAAGCTCCACCTCATACCGCAATGCATGCCTGGGAAATGTGATACTTGTACACAAAACAATGGCAAAACCTGTATAAACATAACTGTGTGAATTATAACTATGATAACATAGACTGTGTGTGAGTATTCACCACACTAGTAACATTCATTAGATATGTATGCCAATAGTTACTAGTATCTAGTATCTATTTAGACAATTGATATCTCCAAACCAATAACTACTACCATTTTTGAATAGTTACTAGTATCTATTAGACACAAGATATCTCAAAACCAATAAGCACTAGTACCATTGAAAACAAGATATACGATAGCTGCTAATATTTGGCTATGTGAATCTCGCAGCCTTTTATTATTTTCGTTTCCAAAAATATATTTTTCTGAATGATTTCTTCACACAAATGCTGTGTGGGCTTGGCAAAGTTGCAGCGAATTATTTAGTCAGTTGCAGCTTCGCTGTGCAGCTAGCAGCGATTAGCATAAATGCTAAGTTTGGGCAAAATTATATGTTTAAAAAAAAAAGAAACACTACGGCTATACGGCTGTTTTGGAGGTACTGTGCCTTACATTGGTTGTGTGCAATGGTAGCTGTAAAGTAAAAGACAGGATGATTCTATTATGTGGCTTTGTTGAGCACAAAGTTGGGATGGATCAACCTAGCTACCGGTACCGTAGCCTAGCTTATTCAGCTCGTCACTTTTCAAACGTGACCCTGCCCGTGCTCTCTTTCATCTACAAAAATGCAAAAACGGTAGTATTGTGCACAGAATGCACAAAAATATGGTTTAATATTTTAAACTGAAATCTGATATGAATGTGCTACTGCACAGGAGTGGCCCAGACCAGGAAAGCATAGCTGTCTTGCATCATGCTTTGCTCAGTTTGAATACATCTCCAAATGTATTCTTACTAGTTATTATTCAAGTTGAGGATATCTCCAATGTAATAGATACTAGTTAATATTCAGATTTTAGATATCTACTATTGGCTATTCCAATAGTTACTAATAAGCGTTATTAGATACTAGTATCTATTATTTAGATAGTATTCCATTAGTTACTCGAATCTATTCAAATAAATACTAGTAACATTTTATTTCTTACATATTTTCTTATTCTTACTAGTACATATTTAATGTATGAAAAAAATTACTACTGATAGTTCAATTTAAAATGTTACTAGTAAAATGAGAATAAATACTAGTAACTAATAAAACTAGTATCTAAAGAATAGCTACTATTATCTATTGTAATACTAGTATCTATTCCAATAGATACTAGTACTTATTGTAATAGATACTCCAAACATGTAGTCTTGGAGAATAAATGTTTGCAATCCATCTGCATGTGTTGTAAAGTCCCTAAATGACTAGGCAATAATGTAGAGCATTCAATATGCCAATATAAACGTCATTAAGAACGAAAAATAATCAATTTACTAGAAATATTTAATTATCCATAATTAAAAACAAGCCAAAAACTAGTGTTTATGGTGTCCCCAACTGTATTTGAGCATATACATATCACATGTAATATTATTATATTTAATATAATTCTCTATAGCCTAAACCTACTTTAAAAAAACATGTAGACTATAAACTATATCTCACGTCTCGTTTTTGAGTTTTATACTTCATAACTTCAGAGCTGGATCTACAAGGCCTTGTGAGGCCTCAGGCCTGTTCTTGCTCACGTGTTGCATTTCTTTGGCAATGTAGCCTAATAGCAAATATGCTACATCCCCCGCAAGCTAGCTACTAGCTAGCTGGAGGAGCGACAGCAGTTTGCTTTTTGCAACCGATGGACCGTGTGCAGCCCATGGGTGTATTATAAGGGTGAAGTCGCATACAGTCATGGCGAATTTCTGGTTCAGGCCAACTCTCCTCTCTCCGGTGACGTGCATGTCGGTGTGTGTGTGTATGTATACATGCCATCTGTCCGTGCCGAACAAAAGGCAAGCAGGCAAGAAGTGCGTTGGCCAATCAGCAGGCGGGTTACATTTTCTCCGCAGGCCTGGCCAGTCCCGGGGTGTCTTTCATCAGCTGGGGGCTGTGTGATCCGGACAGTCTACAGAGGCACGGCTGAGCTGAGCTCTGAGCGTGCTGAGAGGGCTGTCAAGGCTGTCCTCCATGTTTTAACAAGCATTGACATATTATTACACTGACTGTTAGCAATGCATCCACAGAGGTAAGCATGATCTTTAATTTCTTCACATGTACTATATATGATATGAGGCACGGCCACTGTTTGTGTGAACTCTGTTGCTGAGCAGTAGGCCTAGGCTAATACAGGCTTGTCTGACTGACAAGCTTGTAGACAGACAGACATACAGGCATATGAGGGGGGAAGGGGAAGTCTGCTTGTCACCCTACAGTACTGCACAGGAGCCTGAAACCACAGCCTAGTGACAGACAATACTGCCTTTATACTGGGTGGCCTTTGGACATACGGTATACTACTGTTTGAGGTGGGGGGGTGGGGTGTGTGTGTGTGTGTGTGTGTGTGTGTGTGTGTGGTGGGGGGGGGGGGCATTGGCAGATGAATACCATTTAATAATATTGTGTTGAGAAGTTTGAATTGAAATAGCCTTTTGTTATTGAGAGAGAGAGAGGGAGAGAGACTCTAAAAGGGGATCCCCAGTGGAAACACCAGATGGCATATGGGCTGTGCAGCAAGTATCTCACGGGCCTCCGCCTTGCACCCGAGCCACTGCTGTCAATCATTCACATGCCATGGTGTCTGACCGACAGCGATGTAAGTCACAAGAAGTAACTGGTTGTTGTCTTGCTATTCACACATTTTCCTCACATCCCCTGCACCCCCCCCCCCTTGCCCACCCACCCCCTTCCTCTCCCCCATCTGCCAACATGCATGTAAACATGAATGCTAATTCTGTTAGCGGCTCAAGACTATGCCCAGAAATAACATCTCTATATGGGGAGACATTGTGGCATGCGTTGTGCTGCGTATGTGTCGACGGCCATTGTGGGCGGCCCAAGGCTCGTTGGGTATTTACATCAGGGCAGGATTTCCTTTACAAAGAAACTTACTCTTAAAAGCTGGAATACCTGTTTTGGACTTCAACCAGGTGCGGTTGATGTCATCTGTTGTCCTCAGTGTGGCACTGTTCTGTCCTCGTTGCCAGGTTCAGGTGTGCATGGGCTACAATGACATGCTGTCATTCACTAGCCCAGTTTAAAAAGAAAAACATTTGCATAATGAATGGTGGCAGGAACTACACAGATGGAATACCGGTGATTGCTTTTCTTCCCTGTTTAGCATTTGTCTTGTATCATCTCAGCATGCTGTGGGAAAGCGATGTGAAAGTCCACACCGATAAGAATTAAGTGCAGGTATAGTGACTGTAGCTTAAAGGCTTTGGAGGGGAGGGGGGTTTAAACCATGGGCGTCCATTTTGACCGGGAGGCCTGGAGCATTCTCAATCCTGCCTTTGTGCTTCGGTGGTTTGGGGGGCCGTTCTGCTGCTGCGCTGGTGCACTGCTATGTGTGTCTCTCTCCACAGCGGAGAGATTTGTGTGCCGCACGCACGGTAGGCAGGGAGGGAGGGGGAGAGAGAGAGAGAGAGAGAGAGAGAGACAGAGAGAGATAGGGAGAGGAGTCTTCAAAATGGACGCCACACACGCACACTGACTAGGAGCGCAGAGGGAAGTGGAATCGGATCTGTGGAGCCTGTGGAACCACGTCTTGCTGTCTGACAGAAGCCACAGGGCCAATGTGGTCTAGATAGGCAGGCTTCACAGTGCTCTGAGGGACCCTCTTTTGAAAGGGGGGTTTTCACCAGCCGTGAGGAGCAGTTCTCTCTGCATTGCAGCACTGTGGCTGTGTGGAGAGCACAGAGAATGAAGACAGCCAGTGTAGCTCACACTGAGCCCGGTGGCCAATCAGGCGCTTCCGTGTGGCGCACAAACCAATCGGCTGCCCAGAGCCGAGGTTAAAGATTGACAATCGCAGAGAGAGCAGCAGGGAGAGAAGGCCCTTCTGGGAAACCTGGACCCATCGCTTGCCTCATTACCCAACGGCCTTAATTACTGAAAGAAGGGACATCTAATAGAAAATACCTGAAGAATCTGTGTGAGAGAAGGGGTGAAATAACGGTATGCTGGTATTCTTTTTTTTTTTCTACATGTAAGCGTAGATGTTATGTCAGTGGCGGGTGTGGAAGGTTATCTCAACAGGGCTGAGATATGTGATACTCTGTGGTATTTAATCTAAAATGTGTGTTTCCTTTTCATTTGCCTGGCAGAATACGGAGCACTGTTTCATTTTTTCTTTTCATTTTTTTTTCTTTTCAGTTCCTCTTTGTCTCTATTTGCTTGTTCTGTATTCCTGGCCAGAATGTGAGAGGTGGTTGTTGTTGTTGTTGAGGTGATGGATGTCATCCACTGGACAGGATGGAGAAGAGGAGGCCATTTGCATCTGTCCTTCATCTCCCTTTGCTAGTGATTGAGGGATGCAGGAGGAGAGGCCTTGTTTTGTACTGCTCAACCACAGTCAAATCCTGCTGCTCCTCAGAGGGAGATGAAGGCAGTTGAGCCAAATTGACCTGAGCCAGGTGCTTTTGTTGTGGTGTCGATGAACGTGTGACGCTCTGGTTTAAAGAACCAAGAAGGTGACACAACCTGTTGGACAACATAAGCTTCCAGGATATTCGTTGGTTTGTAAGCAGAGCTGCGTTTAGTGTGCTGCTGCAGCCGGTTGTTTACGTACTAGCCCATCAGTAAGATGTTATGCTATACGAATCTGTGTTCATTTTTTAAAGGCATTATTTCTGTGACTGACTGACTGTCAGACATGTTCTCATTAAATAATGGTTCATAATTAAATACACTAAAGGCCGATGGATGGATGGATGGATATATATATATTCGTTTAATGTATTTTTTGAAGGACCAGTTCTGTACTACAGAATAATATTGAGTGGCTTACATTCTAATTGAATAAATAACTAATATTTTAATTTACGTCTTGAAGCTATGCCTGAACTACATTTAAGTGTTCCATGCAAGGCGTTTGGAAATGTAAGGGTTCAAATGTGAGCCCTGAATAAATCTTTGTCCCAATCTCAATCTAGCCACTTTTTGTTTTTAATCCTTTGCTGTTTTTAGCACAGTGTTATGCTGGAGAAACCAGAATATTCTGTATAAGATGGTAAATGAGTCTTTTCACAGCAAGAGCTTGTTCTGTTGCAGTGAGACAGAAACTGAGAAGCAACATAGTTAAACTGTACAACATGTATGGATAATAGAAGCTCAGCTCTTTTAATTCTCCGTCAAGCGCCCGTCGGCCACAGGTCTCTGTTTAGTATGACAATATGGTCATGCCTCTCAAGGTTTTTGCATAGTGTGATGTGTTCCGTTTGCTGTAGAGGCGCTGGGTGAAATGTCACTGGCAGCTTGGTGTTGACGAAGCCTGGAATCCACGGCAACCCTGTTGATGGAGAGATGCTGTGGTAATTGTTGCAATGTTGACTTGGTGTGACGATGCCTCTCTCCTCTCCCGTCAGTTTACCTGAGGAGGGGAGTGGTGAGACGAAGGCTGTGGAGGGAATGGAGATCTCAACGCGGTCGAAAGGTGAGACGGCATGAACCCTTGTTCCTACGCCCGCCGGAGTAGGTGGGAGGAATGCTCTGTCACTACGGTTACTGGCTGCCAGTGCAGCTGTCTAGAAACACAGAAACGTTGTTGCCATAGGATCTGTTGTGGTGGGTTGGCGTGACCCCGTGACCTCTTTTGCCTGCCGTTTCAGCTGACCATGGGTCAGCGGAGAGGGTGGGGGGTCCCCAGAAGCGCAAGATGCCGAGCCCCTCCCACTCGTCCAATGGCCACTCCTCTGCTGAAGCCTCCCCCAGCCCGCTCAAGAAGAAGAAGAAGCCAGGAGCTGTGAGCAACAGCAAAGACCAGGTACAGCCTCTTTCTCAGAGGGTGATATCATCAACATACGCCCGTGCGTGTGTGTGTGTGTGTGTGCACAATGACTTACTAGAGCTGTGCACTTAATCAAAATTTGATTTCCATTTTGGCTCCTAACGATCACAAAAACCATGTAATCGAGAAAAAAAAAAGGTTAATTTGCACATTACGTTTTGCATAGGGTGCTTTTAATTCTTTTTAAAATTCTGACAGGTCACAGTAATTACCGTTTGTGCGAGGTTACAATAGTTGACATTGATATCTTAGCTAGTCAGCACCAGAAATACTAGTCGATTAAACTTATTTTATAGCGGGACCGGCCAATATCAGCAAATATCACTGACTGACTGACTGACTGACTGACAGACTGATTAGGTGGTGTTAATGCACCATGTAGACAGTAGGTGGCGGTAATCCACCAATAGCGTTGGTTTTACTGAGGAACCTTGCATGCTAAACTATGTATTGGCCTGTGTTGTTGACTCATGCCTGCAACCGGCTGAAATAGACTTGCCTAGTTGGAACTTGTTCTTGAAAGTAGAACTGCACTACAGTCTCTCTCTGCCTACACTTGAAGTGCTGGTAACGATGCATAGTCGCTCACAATGGAGAAAGTTCAGACGTCGAATTGACTTTGAGTGGAATTTTGAAGTGCATATTTGTGCAGCAGCAGCCAATGAGAGAGCAGATACTAATGTCACGTGCACAATCTTCCTGGACACAAGCAGCTACTAGCTAATCAAACAAATGTGTATTAAAAGGAATAAGCGATCGTTATAGCACCAAATATTCACAACCTGTCTGCTTTGGTATGGTTTGTGGTATCTGGTGGCATTTAAATATCCGTGCGAGTTCAGATGGCGGAGGGAGAGAAGAAGAATAGTGGTACTCAAAGTGGGGGTCGGGACCCCTGAGGGGGTCACATGATTATAAGTAGCATATTTTAGTCATAATTGTCAGTAGTAGTAAATTTTTTTTTTATTTACATGCCTTACTTTAATGTATTATGACATTGGCCTGTATTTAAATACTATCAAATAATGGCTGTTATGCTTGTACCATCTTTAAGGATAACGTGTGTCACAAGCTACTGGCACTGTTATTTTGGGGCTCGTGAGCTGAAAAAATTGGAACTCCTCCTGGCATAGGCTACTATTTATCGTGTTAAATAATCCTGATTATGATTATGATTTTTTTCCCCATTATCAAGCAGCCCTATGACTCAGACACACAGACAGACAGAAAATATATGGAGAATAATATAAATGGAGAAATAGATTAGCTACTTTTTTTTTAATTTTTAAATGTACATTGTTTTTTATTTATAGACTGAGGCTGGTTTTTGTGAATCTCACCTAAATCTACAATTTATTGTTTTTTTTTTTTTAATGTAATGAGAGATTTGGCATTTGCACACACTCACCATATGAAAACATGTTCAAACTCACCTCTTGGTAGCACATTCAATAGTTTGATGTTTATTGTGGTCCCTGCTGTGCTCGTAGACGGTGACGCTCTTTCTGTGCGTTTACATTTTATTTGTCTACAGTAGCTTGTGTTCTCGTGTTCAAAAATTAAGATGAGCTTTGTGGGTAGCAGAGTATATCTCCTGTCCTCGTAACACCACATTCATTTAGGCTCTTCTAGCCAGTCACTGTAGATATATGTTCAGTGGAACTAGGTTGGAACACAACCAGCCTAATTTGGTTTACATCTATTTGGTACCAACTCAACCACAAACAAATAAAGCACAGCGAAAGTTCAGGCAGGTAATTTCTTTTAATTACTATTATTATTTATTATTTCTTTTTTTTTTTTTAAAGAAATAAAATGTGGTTTAGGTGTGCCGATTGTGAGAACGACCAGATTATTCATCCAATCAAGTATTTTTTGAAAGTACAGCCATTCACAAACCGTTGCAATGTATGGCTCACCAGATAGCCTTGTGACAACAATTCCTCTGGCATGTCAGGTTACAAACGATTCACAGACAAATCAGAAATACTTTTCCCCACATTCATATCATATGGGGTGCCAACTAAACGGAGACTCATGTTAATGAAGTTATCACTTATAAAGAAATGCACATGTTCTTATTGCTGCTTTATCACATACTACACAGCAGATTAACAAGCCACATGTATTTGGGCCTGTAACTGCCTGGGATCTTCCTGCTCTGTTGGTTACAAGATAAACTGATTAACAGCAGGGGAGAAAAGCCTATTACGTTGTTAACAATTAGCCAGTAGCTGCTAGTGAAATTAATCTAATAGAAATGTAATGAAACAAACAACCTGTTACGAGTTGACATAGTTGTCTGTGTTTTGGTATTGGGTTTAGTTCCCTGTGCCGCTAATATGTGTGTGTGTGTGTGTGCACGTGTGCTCTGACCCGATTATTGACCCTCCCCAAACGTTGTGCTTGTCTTCCCCCCACCCCCCACCCCCTCCTCCCCCCTCCCCCTCCTGTGCCTGCGTCTCCAGTCAGAGCTCAGGCACGGCCCCTTTTACTATGCCAAGCAGCCGGCACTCACCACAGACCCTGTCGATGTTGTACCGCAGGACGGCCGCAACGACTTCTACTGCTGGCTGTGCCACCGTGAGGGTCAGGTACTCTGCTGTGAGCTCTGCCCCAGAGTGTACCACGCCCGCTGCCTCAAACTGCCAGCCGAGCCCGAGGGCGACTGGTTCTGTCCTGAGTGTGAGGTACACTCTTCAAGGAGCGTGGGGGGGGGTGGGGGGGGTTGTGTGTTCGGAGAGGTGTGTGTGTGTGTGTGTGTGGGGGGGGGGGGTTGTGTGTTTGGAGGGGTGTGTGTAGGCGTGGGTCAGTTATGATGAATGCCGCTGCTTTAGATAAACGTAATGTTTGCATGCGATTTGTTTGTATTGAGTAAAATATGCATGTACTGCATTTGAAGGCTGCTTACATGCAAAGGAAGCAAATGTTTATTTATAGTGAAAATCTGAACAACTTCCTGTTTGAGGGGTCATGGCTAAAATAAAACCACAGCCTTAAACCCTAAGTGGGGTATATTAAACAGACATTGAGCAGACATCCAGCTTTGGTACAAATGGTTTTAAATGTCTTTTTTAAAAACGTTTTCCTCCTTGCATCATCCAGAAAATAACAGTTGCTGAGTGCATCGAGACTCAGAGCAAAGCGATGATGATGTTGACCCTTGACCAGCTGTCGTACCTGCTGAAGTTCGCCCTGCAGAAGATGAAGCAGCCAGGCGTAAGTACCGGGGCCCTCGTGGCTCTACAGTCAGTCTGCTTGACTACCGGTAATAACGTTAGCCTGGGACAGCAGTATTTGTTCATCCTTAGCTTTTGTTTCCGATTTCTCCCACTGGCACATTTCCACCGCACGGTACCGGCTCGCTTCGACGCTTTTCTCTCCTTTTTGGTTTTCCATCAGGCAAACGTTGTGGATGGTACCAGGTTCTTCTTTTAGTTTTTTGGGTATCATCTCTGCCTAGGTTCCAAGTGAGTTGAGGCGGTTTGGGAGAAAGAAACGGAGGGAATTGTCCCTGCATGATTACGTAACATGGGACATACTAAAAGTTAGTGTTGGCAATCGTTTCTATTCAGCTTTTATTATTTCACGGCAACATCATGGTAATTTGATGGTACAGATATTTGGTGTGGTTGCCCACAGAAATATCCAGTGAGTAAGATGGGGCATCGATTAGTCTCTGATCCGTCGACATTCCATGGAAAAGTCTAAAAGAAAAGGAAAACGTGAAAACTAGAGATTAATGAAGGACCACAACGCTGTTTGACCAGCGGTGCTGCTATGACGACCAGCTACGTTGAGGGGGTACGATCTGCAGTGGGTACATGGTACCAACCATGAGGACAGTGGAGTTCGTACCATGCGGTGGAAAAGCACCATAACTGGCCGTTCCATGTATTGACAGCGGCATGTGCTATTGTTGACTAGCCTTGCGACTGTACTCTATGAACACTTCCCCTTATACATATAATGCCTTGTTAGCCATTAAACAGCCTGGTTTTGTTTTGTTTCCTTTCCTCTCTGTGTAATGTGACATTGATTGATTTGCATGTACAGTTGATCACTAATAACACCACTAACCAACACGGTGGCGGCCATGATTGGCCTGCCGTGGCTACAGTGGCTTCTGCTAAAGGTGCTGGTTAGTGGTGAGGATACAGCTACCCCTCTCACTCTCTTGCAGGACCACCCCCGCTTGTCATCTCACACACCCCATGCAGCTTCCACGCAGAGAAAGACTTTTAATTGGGTAATCACTCGCACCACTAATGAGACCCCATCTTCATTCCTTCAAGGGTTGCCCCCTACTTTACATGTTTATGCTCTGGTTTGTGTGAGTGTATAATGTGCGTGCAGGTGGGCCATAAGAGGGGTTAATGTAGGACGATTCCAGGGGCCCTCACAGACTATTATTATTATTATTATTATTATTATGGTTATTGTTGTTATTATAGTTATATGTTCTTTCTTACGGCCCAACTTTTTTAGCAGCGTATATGTGTGTGCGCATGCACGTGTGTTTGTGGGGGGGTTAGGTTAAGCAGAGGGTTTATCCTGAGTTGGAGGAGGAGGAGGGTTGTGCTAGTCTTCACTGCAGGCTACGTCTCTTTGCTTGGCACAGACCGAACCCTTCCAGAAACCTGTGTCTCTGGAGCAGCATCCAGACTATGCGGAGTACATTTTTCACCCCATGGATCTCTGCACGCTGGAGAAGGTAGAATGTGGAGATGGGGAACCTTTAAAATGTGGCAGGTGTTAGACTAGCTGTAAGCCTAGCTGTACTATTTGAATTTCAGAATATTAAGAAGAAAATGTACGGCTGCACGGAAGCCTTTCTGGCAGACGCAAAATGGATTTTACACAACTGTATCATTTATAATGGAGGTAAAATGCCAAGATTAGCCTGGGCTGCGTTCAAATTCGGCAAACATTCTTTTCACTTTTAAAATTTGGATGTTTTGTGTGAAAAGTTAGGTTAAAACTGTAACTCTTTTTCCAGTGTCTCTGTTTGCCAACAACTACCTCTTCTGAACACTCGTTCAAAGCAAACAAAATACCGTTTGAATATATTTGCCTGTGTGAATACGTTCACCATTGTTTGCTAATTTGAACGCCCCCCTGGTGTTGGCTTGGTCCATTATTCTATTTACTGATGTACATTATGAGGACAGTGCACGTTTCATACCTGTGTATTTCCCTGCCCTGTAGGCAATCACAAACTGACAGCTACAGCTAAAGTGATAGTGAAGATCTGTGAACATGAGGTGAGCACAGTACGTCCTCTTAATGTTACCCACCGGGGACGTGAAACCCAAGATGTTCCGTGACTCCTGTGTTACAGATGAATGAGATCGAGGTGTGTCCCGAATGCTATCTGTCCGCCTGCCAGAAGAGAGACCACTGGTTCTGTGAGCCGTGTGTAAGCATAGCGACCACCCGATCTGCTCTCCATTCTCACTGTACCACGTTGGGTTGGCTGCACGGGCGTGTGCTTCTGAGTGATGGGTGTTCTGTGTGTGCAGAGTAACCCCCATCCTTTGGTGTGGGCCAAGCTGAAAGGCTTCCCGTTCTGGCCCGCTAAAGCCCTGCGTGACAAGGACGGACAAGTGGACGCTCGCTTCTTCGGGCAGCACGACAGGTACCGGGCCGTCGGCGTTGAGCGCTCCACGCTGTGCCCGTGGAACGCCGGCTGGGAACGCCGCTCTCTCTTCACATCCACTCTCGCCGTCGCCGGCGTACTTTATCACCGTATCCCCAACACTCCCCAGCCACACACCGGACTCGCATTGTCATCGTAATTGCTTGCACCTGTCCTTGTCTGTGGCCCGGGGGGGTGGGGGGTGGATGGGTTATTATACTGTATATCGGGCCTATTGAATTGGGCCAGATTTTAACCAAAAAAAACTGTAGGTTGGCCCCATATTTTCAGCAATTATTTACATGAGCGTCTACGAGAGCGAGACAACGAGAGCATCCACCCTGCAGCTTGGTTAATGTGTTCATTAACGCACGTGACAATGGCGAAGGTTTTCTATAGAATTATATGATGCCGCTAATTCCAAGTCTCTCTGGGATACGCCCACATGAGTCCAGTTTGCAAAGCGGTTTTCTACAACTGAAATTACACTTGTTAGACAAAGTAGGCACAAACAAAAATAAATAAAGTCGGGTAGATGATTTCCCAATTTAAGGTATTCTTACCGGTATGGGTTCAAATGTGACTAGTAGCATACCCTAACCCTTACCCTCACTAACATGAGCCAAGTGAGCAATGTGCGCACACGTATGGCCGTCACTCAGGCTCATTTCATCACGTTTATTATTAGGTCTGGACTACATTACATTACATGTCATGATGTATTGGCTGTAGAACACTTAATAACTAATTTATAGTAATATTTTGACTTAATTCGTATAGTAGTTATGCAGTATATTGAACTAATGTAGTGGTCAAGGGTGCAATCCCCTCATGGGCCACGTGGGGGCAGTTGGTGGGCTGCATTTGGCATGCAGGCGTGGCATATGTTGAGGATTGTTTTACCATCTTTATGTGTGTCGTTTTGTTTGTTTCACAAGGCTAGTTAATGCTGAGAGATTGCTAGTATTTTCTTAAAGATATAGACTGCAATTGCAAAACAATTGTAAGGTAATACACTTTTTGTCGAACTCACCAAATATCTCCCTGCATTTCGCTAACTTACTGTTCTGTGTGCGCTGACATTTTTCTCCGGTACATCTACACAGCCCTGGCTTCGTAAATAGGAACTTAAACAAATGGCGAACATTGCTCATAAACAACAATGCCGCTCGGCCTCGCATTGCGTTTCCACTGTGGGGGGCGGAGCTTCTGATGGAGCACCCTATGGCATTGAAGGGGGCGGAGCTTCTGACGGAGCACCCTATGGCATTGAAGGAAGAGGCGTTTTTTTTGTTTGAGCTCAAAGTTAGCAAGCATTCTCGACCTGGCCGTGATATTGTGGCTTTTCCTCTCCAGGGCGTGGGTCCCCTCAAACAACTGCTACCTCATGTCCAGGGAGATCCCCTTTTCCGTGAAGAAGACCAAGAGCATCTTCAACAGTGCCATGCAGGAGATGGAGGTCTACGTGCAGAACATGTGGAAGAAGTTTGGCGTCTTCAACTACGCTCCGTTCAGGACGCCCTATGCGCCTGACGACCACTTCCAGATGCTGCTGGACCCCTCCAACCCCTCCTCCGCATCCGTAAAACCTGAGAAGCAGGAGAAGGTGAAGCTGAGCTTCGACATGACCGCATCTCCCAAGATGCCGCTATCCAGGGCAGTGGTGGCGGCGGGGGCAGGGGGAGGAGCGGGGAGGGGCGCCGCTGCCGGCACGGACGCCCGCCGTGTCTCCGTCAGTGACACGGGGCCTCGCTCCCCCATGAGCACCAACTCCTCCACCCACACGGGCTCCGACGGGGAGCAGGAGGCGGCCGACAAGACCCAGACAAAAGTTCCAGTTAACACAGGGGAGGAGTCTGTGGACTGTACAGGTATGCTAGCGAAACCTACACGCTACACTGTGTTACCTGTACACGCTACACCGTGTCATCTCTACACGCTACTCTGTTACCTGTACACGCTACACCGTGATACCTGTACACGCTACACCGTGTCACCTGTACACGCTACTCTGTTAGCTGTACACGCTACACCGTGTCACCTCTACACGCTACACCGTGTTACCTGTACACGCTACACCGTGATACCTGTACACGCTACTCTGTTACCTGTACACGCTACACCGTGTCACCTCTACACGCTACACCGTATCACCTGTACACGCTACTCTGTTACCTGTACACGTTACACCGTGTCACCTCTACATGCTACACCGTGTCACCTGTACACGCTACTCTGTTACCTGTACACATTACACCGTGATACCTGTACACGTTACTGTTACCTGTACACGCTACACCGTGTCACCTCTACACGCTACACCGTATCACCTGTACACGCTACTGTTACCTGTACACGCTACTCTGTTACCTGTACACATTACACCGTGATACCTGTACACGTTACTGTTACCTGTACACGTTACACCGTGTCACCTCTACACGCTACACCGTATCACCTGTACACGCTACTGTTACCTGTACACGCTACACCGTGTCACCTCTACACGCTACACCGTATCACCTGTACACGCTACTCTGTTACCTGTACACGCTACACCGTATCACCTGTACACGCTACACATTAGTTGTATACTAGTCCCCTCCCTGTCCCTCCACACACGCATGCTCACCAAACATAATATAGAACTTTAAATGATCCTACACACATTTTTGTCTGACCTCTGACCTACGCAACTTTCTCTGGTTTGAATTATATTGATAATCTGTCTCTCTGTCTATCTCTGTAGCATCTCCTGCCTACTCTCCACTGGGTCCTACAGGCAGTTCCTTGGACGGCTCCAAGCCGCCCCAACCTCTGGCTCCTGGTGCACCAATCACCTCCAAGAGGGAAAAGGCTCCGCCTACGGGAAGCATTCTTAACCTCAACCTAGGTACGTTCAGAGCTTCTCTGGTTCACCTTGAAGATTTCAGTTTGTTTTTCAATTAAATTGTTCACATCATAGGTTACATTATAGGTCACATTATAGATCACATAAAGGTGGAAAAAGGTCTGATATTGTCTCATTGTTTTATATCACCAAAACCTGGCATTTTAACAGGTGTGTAGACTTTTTATATCCTCTGTATTTGTATGTGACAATAAAAAGCATCTTTACCTTACCTTTAGGTACCTAGGTACGTTATCTGGTTCCTAGGAACATTCACTTGTTCTCTGGTTCCTAGGTACCTGGGAACGTTTACTAATTTTCTGGTTCCTAGGTACCTAGGTACGTTCTCTGGTTGCTAGGTACGTTCACCGGTTATCTGAAGAAGCAGAATTTTGTTCTGTTGACTCAACAAGTCAATACGTTTTGAGCCATTATTTCCATATCCCACAAAACAGTTCAACCTCACAGTTGAGATATAAAGTTACTGTTGAGTGTTCTTTTGGTAGGAGGAGACGGGAATTAATATATCACATCATCGCTAAGCATCCATTAGAGATAATTTTGTGTATTCGCGATACAGAATAAAAGTTTTTTTGTTTTTATAAAGAATAAATGCTATTTTGCTTTTGTACATGTAATTTGTTTTCCTAATCAATTGTATTTACATTGGGCGAAACTCTAAAGTTAAGGTGTCGTGTGAGGAAACATACCACTGCAAACTCCAAACTAGAGAATGATCCATAACAAAAAACAGTAGTGCTTCTTTGCCCAGCACCACTCACAGCGGCCATGTTTTTCTAACCAACTGTATATACATTGGGAGAAACTCTGCTGCAGACGGCTCTGGGAACCTTTTAACCGTAGCTAACATTGCTGTCTTACCCCCCCTCTCTGGCAGATCGCAGTAAGGCGGAGATGGATCTAAACGAGCTGAGCGAGGCTGTGCAGAAGCAAGGGCCCGCGCTCACCTCACCGCCCCGGCGTCGGATCAAGAGCCGCTTCCAGCTCAACTTGGACAAAACTATCGAGAGCTGCAAGGCACAGCTCGGTGAGCGGGGGGGGGGGGGGGCATTGTTTGCCGCACGCTTAACGTTTTAGTTTTGATGAATCAAAGTGTTACTGGACGTGGTATTACATTTTGAGATGTGTCAGCAAATTCAGAAACTGTTGGTCTGAATGTTTACATACAGTATGCTGGCTGCCTGTTTTTACACAGACTGGTGGCAATCATGGAAATTCAGATGTTTAGTTAATGGAAATAAGGGAAAAGTCAGACATTTGACTTAAACAGGTTTTCCAGTTTTTTTTTTTTTAATATGGAATCCAAATGTCAGGGAATTATATTATTGTTTTGGTTAAAATCATGGAATATCATGTATTTTTGTTTGCAGCATTTTTATTTTATAAAAACATTGCATTTAATATTGAGATGTCGCAGCAAATCTTGAAACTACTGGTCTGAATGTTTACGTGAGCAGTAGCAACGCATAATATCATCACATTCATTTTAAGTAAACAGACATCGTTCTCGTGGCCAGACATGGGCATTTAGATTTCTAGTAGGTGAAAGTCAGGGAAACGTCAGACATTTGACTTAAACTGGGTTTCCTCTGGTCATGGAGTTTCTGCAGTAGGTTATTTGGAAGTCTATTGTTCTAGTGAGGGAATTTAACATTTGACTTAAAGCCACGATAATATAACATAATAGCAAAATCCAACATGAAGAAAAGCTAACTGACCCTTGACCCCTCTGCTGTGCTGGCCGCAGGCATAGAAGAGGGCTCGGAGGACGCCTACAAGGGCGCGGAGCGCAGCGACTCCGAGGAGTCGGAGTCCAGCGAGAGCGAGTACGCCAGCGACGAGGAGGCCAAGGAGGCGGGGGAGGTCGGGGGGAGCCACGGGCCCCCCCTTCCTCCTCCTCCACTGGCTGATGTGGAGGAGGGCACCGCCATAGCCCCCCAGGAGACCGGTGCCGCGAGCGAGAACACCCACCCCGGAGAGGCCGACCGTGGGGGATCGACGGCAATGGCCGCCAGTACCTGCGAAGACTCCCCTGCCAAGGAGAGACGGAGCAGGGACGTTGTCGTCGGCGACGGGGAGAGTCCGGCAGTGGCAGCCCCGCCTCCCCCGCCCTCGCCGCCCGCCAAGACTCCCGGGAAGAGCCCCCAGGGGGCACCATCATCACCGCCGCTGCTGGAGGACTCCGACTCGGAGAGGGAGCTGGTGATCGACCTGGGGGAGGAACAGACGGGCCGGGGCGAGAAGAGGAGGAGGGGGGGGGCGAGCAGAAGGCCCGCTGCCACTAAGGAGCCCCCCGCTGGCGAGGCAGCAGGTGAGCACTCCGCCACGTTTTGGGGGGGGGTGGAGCTTCTGAGGGAGAACTCTATGGGGTTGAAGGGAGAGGCGTTTTGGACTTGATAAGAGTTCTAATATCAACAAGCTTTCTATAGAATTGCTGACTCCAACTTTTTAAGTTGTTGGTTTTCAAAGTTTTTATTGGGTTCCTTAGAGGTAATTTAATGAATTCGGGGTGGAAGGGGGGGTTTAAAATACATTTTAAGGTGGTTTTATAAATATTTTATATATATATATGCGTGTATGTATATATGTATGTGTGTATGTATGTGTGTGTATATATATGTATGTGTATATATGTGTGTGTGT
>JAODUH010013360.1:0-28167 GCA_027564835.1 Typhlichthys subterraneus | reverse complement strand
ATATTGACTTTCAAAATACATCTGTACTGTACTGCGAAAAGCTTTATCATCTGCTCATGAGATGGTGTAATAAAAATTAACTCGTTTTTATTTTTCTCCATATGGAAACATCAAAAACGCACACTAGGAGCGAATTATTTGAGCAGCATTTGTATATGAATGAGAAGATAAACACCATCCATACACCCAGCGACATCAAAAATAACCGTTGTCATGATGGCAAAAACAACCAAACGAAGAAAACTTCGGAATGTTTCGGAAGCGACCAGACTGGCGAAAGCGACTGAGATTGGAGCCTCCAACCAGAAGCGACCCAGACTGGCGCGCTGCAGCCAGACTGTCTTGGGAAGAATTGCGGCCGCGGGGCGTGCATAGAACCATAGGACTCAGGTAGACGCACCTAGCGGCCAAGCGGCACATTTAGAGACCAGGGATGAGCTGTCCCTTAACTTTCACCATGTGTTGACAAAAGCCGCCGGTATTATTGCGGATCTACTCTGAGATCATAATAAATGCATATGCAGACATCGTTGTTAGAGAAGGAACACAATTTTGTGAAATAGGCTATAAAATCAGATATGTTCGTAAAAGTTTGTGTGTAGGTACATTATATTTACATTAAAATAAATGTGTTTTACTCCAATAAATGTGGATTAGGCAGTATGTTAGAAAGTTATAGCCTAAAAATTATGTTTTTCCTGCCGTGACTTGTGATAGTGACACTACTGTATGCTACCGCATTGCTCGCAATCCATTCTCAGAGTAACATTACATTAGCTGTTTTTATTTTTTTTTAAGAAAGAATGGGGTTATCTTCACTATAGGCTCTTGACCCCCCTTAATCCCCCCATGCTGTATGCATGTGCGCATGCATTGCTCTATTCTCGCAATAGGTCTTGCGTCCAATGCGACCAACGCTCTTATCTGGGAAGCTGAGCGAGAAGCGCACACGTGTGACGATTAAATCAAAGGCGCCGGTTCCTATTTTCCACGAGGATGAGCTGTCCGTCCTTGAGACTTCAATAAACCTGCATGGTCTGTCCAGATATGCTACCATTTGGAAACCCAATAGCCCAGAAGGAGCGTGAGAGACATTGCAGAGAGAGGGAGAGTCGGAGAGAGATATATGCATATTATCTCAAGCTAGACTTCAGCCAGATCGGTCCTTCCACCGGTGTGTCTGACGAAAGTACCGTTAGAAAACGTATAATATCACAAGTGGAGCGTCTGGGAGACACGATAGGTAAATCATACCGCGGTAAGTCATAACGCCTCGAAGAAACGCTTTGTGGAGCGCTTGGTTTGGATATGAATATATTTGACCTAATTATGCAATGATGACTATAGCCTCTATAGCCGCAGTTTGCATGTGCTCCCTGATGATCAATCATTCCGGATGCAGAGGGTGCGAGGAAAGTTGCAACGAGAAAAGTGGGAAAATAAAAAAATGATAGTGAGTATATACAATCATATCAATGGCTATAATAAAACCAGCTATTTGACAGCCATACAAATATGCTGATTTGTAAAACGCATTGATAATTTACCTTTAAACGAATCAAATCATATTAATAATCGTGTTTGCTATTCAAATAGTATTAATGGAAAGAAACACATTATCATAATGAAGTCATCCTGCTGTCATTTACTGCCAGTGTTTCAATTGGCATAGATAGTTAATGGTATTTTCTTCCAGGTGTAATCATTTAGCCAGCTCAAATTAAGCCTATGATATGTTTGTATGCCACTGTACCAGCAATGTTGCATTGAGGTTAACAGAAAGATGTAAAAGTTGAAGTATCCCTATGCTCCCTATAACACTGATAATATAGTGTATGGCTCAGGTACAGTAGTATGGGGAAGCCAAGTGTCATGCCTTGCGGTCTGGTGCCTTAGACTACTTGTTGTCATCATGCCTCGGTGACTGAGCCTTTTGTTGTGATTGTTTAATTAAGCAGTGGTGTTGAAGTGCCAGTTTCAATCTGCCAACGGGCGACAAATCATTAGACAGGCAATGCATGGAATCCCACTGCTTTGACGGTAGATGGTAAACAACCCATGGAGAACAGGCGAGAGGAGAGAAGGGTAGAGGGATAGGAAAAGCATGGAACCAGACCAGAGGGGGCAGGATAAGGACACCCATAGTGGTTAGGGTGACTAGCTCCAGCTCGAAAAGCTGTGCTGGCGGAAGAGGCACGTGCACGATGAACAGTCAGGCAGGTGTTGATCAAGGCATGGAAGGGTAATTTATGGGTTTCAGTGAGATGGAGCAAGTGCCCATGTTGTTTGGTAGTTTGCTAGGTGTTGTGCAGGAATGTGTGAGCAAGGGCAGAGTTGGTGGCCTGGGCTATCAGTGTGCCAGGATCAAATTCCCACCCTGCCACCCCACTGAGAGATGGGGGGGGGGGGGGGGGGGGGTAAAGACATTAACATGGCTGAGGATTATGGCCCACTAAGAAGCATGATCAGGGGGGATTTGCCCGCCAGGCACACAATGGCACCGCCCACGCATTACACGCAGACACACCCTGCACCCATCAGCGTTGAACAACAGACCTGAGCTGCTTGTTGTGATGGGTTCTGTGTGACGTCCAGACAGAAATAGAGGGTGGCAGGTGTTTATGTTGGAGTAGGGCACAATACCAGGACGCTTTCTTTTTTATTTGCCCCTGCAAACGTTTGAGGGTCAGCTGACAGCGCTGAAAGAAAACATCCGGCGGCGGACAGTGAAGAGAGCAGGCCGGTTTAAACCTGCTCTGTACACTGGCCTAGAGCATGGCAGCAGTGGGGTCTATGGGAGAGACTGGGGCATCTTCCCTATCAGTTCTATTACTAACTACTTTCTAACTTCTGTTGCTCTGGGTCTGGCTGCAGCCATGCCCCTTCTAGAGGAGACCTTGCCCCAAGAGCATCCACTCACCCTGCCTGTGGTCATCATAGGTGAGCAGCAGCAATTAATGGACATCTTCACCGTTATCCTCTCAACAGAAACACGCATGGTGACAAGCTTACATCTACAGTACAATCATGTAGAAATGCTGAGGAACAAAAACAGACACTGTGTCAGTCAGTGTCTGTGGACGTTTTAGTTCCTTAGCATTTCTAATTCCACTTGCGTCCCTTTTAGGCAATGGCCCGTCGGGTATCTGCCTGTCCTACTTGCTGAGTGGCTACAATCCCTATTTAGACACAGGCACTGTGCACCCGAACTCCATTCTCTACCAAAAACTGCTGAAGATGAAGCACTTACCCATCACTGAACAGGTAGAGGCACTCCGGTGAGCAGAGACATAAAGCACAAACTTGCCCGTCATAACTACATTCGTATTGCAGGACCTTGAATATCTGAGTGAGGGTCTGGAGGGACGATCGGGGAATCCCGTGGCAGTGCTGTTTGACACACTCCTACACCCCAATGCAGACTTTGGCTACGAGCTTCCCCCTGTCCTACAGTGGAGGAGGGACAAGCTACAGCACATCCCACACCTGGTCCTGGGAAGGGCGACACCGGGAGGTGCCTGGCACGTAAGCAGCTCCAAATCTCTCAACGCATAACTGTTTATGCACACTCCCGTCGCTGAATATGTCCTGCTCAACTGCCCTAGTCGCTTACTGAACTGTCTTCTCACTATAAATAAGATGTACCTTTTAATCCAAACTGTCTCTTTACTCAGTCCATGGAAGGCTCCATGCTAACTATTAGTCTTGGCATCTGGATGGAGCTACCAGGGGTAAACTACAGAGACCTGATTAACAAGAAACGCAAGTAAGGCATCCGGTGAATGTGAAGATTCCCAAACCGTCTCTTGCACAATCACGATTTATTATCTTTTATCTCTCTTAAAGGAAGGGTTAGTCATTCTCGAGAACGCTTGCTAACTCCGAGTTAAAAACAATATCACTCCACAGCACCAATCCACTCATCGAAACGCACTGTGAAGCATAGCGTAGTACTACGGCTTTGTTGATGTGAGCAGTGTTCGCCACTTTATGTTGCTATTTACGGAGCCAGGGCTGTGTAGACATATCAGCGTATACGTATAAGCTAGCAAAATGTGCGGAGACATTTGGTGAATGACAAAAAGTGTATTAGCTTACATTTAGCTTGCAATAGCTGACTATACGTTTTATCCCTGTCTTTTCTCCAGGTGTGCAACCAATGACAGAGCCACCCCAGAGGAAATCTCATCTTACTATCGCAACTATGTAAAGCTCATGGGGCTCCAGAAGAACTTTGTTGACAACACCTATGTGACCTCTGTCCAGAAACTGTGCCGGGGGCTCAAGGACGAGGGCTTAGAGAATGGGCACAAGAAGCAGGGCCATGAAGGGTTGGGAGACGGGGGCAGTGGGAGGTTTGAAGGAAGCAACGTTGAGTGTGAGGGTGGTGGGGCTCTGTGGGAGGTGAGGGGATACCAGCGAGTGCAAAGTGACATCCATATCCCATTCTGCCTGTTTGCAGAGAATGTTGTACTTGCCACAGGCGTGTCCGATTCGCCGACCCGGCTTGGTGTTGAAGGGGAGGATCTTACGTTTGTGTTCCACAGCATATCTGATTTAGGAGTGGCTCTGAGCCAGAGGAAACTGAATCAAAACTCTGATCCAGTTTTAATTGTAGGCGCTGGTTTAAGTGCAGCAGATGCAGTTCTGTCTGCGTTCAACGACGACATTCCAGTGTTGCATGTCTTTCGCAAAAACATAGACAACCCTGAGCTCATTTTCAAACAGCTGCCCAAGACCCTGTATCCAGAATATCACAAAGTATATCACATGATGTGCTCCCAGATCCATGCAACAGGCATGGCGGTGTCCTCAGTTGCAAATAGACCCCAGGCTGCAAGTATTGCTTCCTCAGTCTGTGCTAAGATGTGCTCTAAGACAGAACTAAGCTCTAAAACCACTTCCGATGGACGCCTATTCCCTGAATACACCAGCTTTCCTGAACACTGTGTTGTGTCTTTCCAGTCTGACTTGAAGTGCATACTGCAAGGAAACAACTCCCTAAAAGCATTCAAGATCTCTATGGCTCTGGTGCTGATTGGGACCCATCCAGACTTGTTTTTCCTCAAGGGCAATGGCCAGTACCTCGGTCTGGATCCAGAAAAGCTAATTTCCTGCAAGAAGAACCCCATTGATGTTGACCCATATACGTTTGAATGTGCTAAAGAACCAGGTCTCTTTGCCATGGGACCCCTGGTTGGAGACAACTTTGTTCGCTTTTTGAAGGGTGGAGCTTTGGGCATTGCTGCATGTCTGCTGAAGAGACATAAAAAGAATGGAAAACAAATAAAAAATGGAGGGAACAACTTAATATGAAGAGATGGAGACAGGAGGTCATATCAACTGTAGTATTGAGTAGTACATTTCCAGGCACATTACGGATTGACGTGAAAGGTAGAGCAGTGTTTTCTCTACTAAACGAAAGCTTTAAATAATTCAAGCAAACGCAAATAATGTGAATGGGCATCCACAAAAGTCCAATCTAAAATGTGCCAATGTTTGGTAGTCCTCTTCTTTCTGCACTATATGCACCTAATTTATTTACTTTGGTTGTCTTTTCAATACAACATATGCCTCTCACACACAACCAACATTTACTAGCCTTCAATCCACACTTGTGTTTTCATGCTAAGCCTACAGTATGGCTAGGCCTACAGTATGGTTAATCTGCAGTTAAATTATCTCAAAAGTGGACTATTGCAACCAGGATAGCTTGACTGACCTGTTGATCATTGACATTGATCATTGACATTTTGCAGCTGTCAACTTAATTGTCCGGAGCTACAGTTTGTGTTTCTGGATAGATACTCAATCTAATCTTCCGCATGATTCTGAGCCTGAACCTCATACCTCAGTTTTCTCATGGTTCCTTCCTAGCATATAAATAACACAAAAAATATATAAATCCCGACCTTGTCATTTGGATCAGAGCTATTGACAAAAATGCAGATGGTTTATTTACAAACATGTTTTCGTGGACCCAAATTCATTAAGAGGATACTTTGGGTCTAGCTGTCCTGACTAGTCTGCGTACAAGAAGAAAAGAATATGAATTAGCATGCCACCTTATGAAGTTATTCTGAAGGCCATAAATACTACACCTTTTATACAAACATTGAATTTCAATGCAAGTATTTAGATACACATCAACGTTGAAAAACCTATCTTTAAAAAAAAAAAAAAAAAAACTTAATGAGATCCTTACTAATCTGTAGGCTACCATTTTGAACACAAATGTCCTGTTTTGACAGTCAGCGATCTAAAACTTTATCAGTGTATCATGTTGTTGGCTGAATCTGATAATGCTAACAAGCATAACTTGTGCCATGCAATTACCTAGATGTGCCCACTGCCTGTGTACATGCATACTTGTGGCATGATTTGGCCAGGAAACCAATTACTAGCCTTGCAGTTATGTAATGCCAGTTGCCAAATAGCTTTCAGACAAAAGTTAGAATGTTTTTTTTTGTAAATTTGCCAATTGTGTGTGTGTGTGTGTGTACACGTATGACGAGGAGCTTCTCTCTTCTGGCATCACTGGGAGCTCAGCGTACAGGGTGAACTATACAGAATCAATGTCTTGCTCAACCTGCCCTCTGCAGAGTGGATTTCTCTTGAGCACGGTTCTCTGTTTAAGAGTGGGCTCACTACTAAGTACGCCTCAAAGGAAAATACCAATATCTATGTAAAATTAATGCTCTTGTTCTGTTCTACACTCCTGCTCTTCACACATTTGCTGTGGACCTGAAAGGACATGGAAGATGTCAAGCAGCTGCACAAATACACTGATTCTACCTAGTTTAAGATTTGTTATGATTTGTTGCTACACACTCTTGTTAAACTGACATGGATTTATGTTTTGTACACTGTATTTTTTTATTACTAACAAATAAAGCCTTTAAGCCCTAAAGTAGTTTATTTTTTTAACATACATTATCTTGCTGTCAGAAGACAAAATATGCAAACAGTGTGCAACATTTCACTATAAAGTAAGAACATACAAACATTTGTCACCGGCAAAGATTTCTTGTAATTTTAGATGAAGCATCAATTCACAACTATATTAATGAACATTATTGTCACAGTTGACATAATGGGAGTATAATAATCCATTCTGAGGGGTGTTGGGATAGTTTGGCAAAACTCCTGTGTTGATAACGGTTTTCCTTCCGTTTTATCTTCTGGTGAGTTTGGAGGGGTTGTACCTAAACACAGACACACATCATTGGGCTTTTAACATTCCTGATGAATCATTCTTCAATGTCCTTAGTGGCATTTTGAACAAACCCAAATTAGATGTTGTAAATCGTGTTATAAAACTGAAATCAAACATCCTTCCAATAAACCTTGTCTGGATGCCTGGTTTTGGCCTACCCCAAAAAATAAAGGAATGTTTTCTTAGCAGAGTAGTCTGTTCCCAGGTTACGCATGACTGACTGGACATGATGACTTGGTGATCAAACAGCCATGACACACACACACATCTCACACTGTCTCTGTTCTGCTTAGACAGAGAAAACACAGCAGCTTCAGTGTCAGCTTACATCACCTCTGTTACCCTGGCAACCACTCCCTGCTGTGACGCAGGAGTCACCCAAATTGTGATTGGTTAAATTGTCAGCAAAGTGGATTGTCCAAAATGTCCAATATCTAAATTTATCCTAAACCGATTGTAGTGGCTGGTGATGTTAAGCTAACCTTTACTTTCTATCCTCGTCCATTAAATGCAAGGTATCTCAACCAACAACATGGCTCAAACATGCACAAATACAAGTTCCTCACCTGAATAGGTCATCTCCTAGACTCTCCTCGCACTTGTTTCGATGCTCCTCCTGAAACAAACAAGCACAGACTTTAAACGGATGGATTAGGCACAGAGAAAGTGACAGATGTAGAGATGTCTCTCGCTCTCCAGCATGGAGGGGGAGGGAGAGACAGAGATGCAAAATTACCTCAGCTGCATCTTTTAGCCATTCATCTAGCTCTGAATTATTGCCCCTGTGGTGGGCAAGAAGAGCTAACCCTCGAATGACCTGGGGCAAATCGTCTGCCGCTGGCACTGGCACCTGGGGCAAACACAGGCCAGAGAACACATTTGGGAAAAGAAATCAATACATTGAGCATTACATATTATAGGGGACAGGATGGTCTAGTGGTCTGGGTGTTGGGCTCCCAGCCGGAAGGTTGTGGGTCCGAACCCCAGTGTTGACCTACCTGTAAGCATCCTTGAGCAAGATGCCTAACCCCCTAACTGCTCCCGGTGGTTGGTCGCACCTTGCATGGCAGCAGTCGCCATCGGTGTATGAATGTGTGTGTGAATGGTTTAGTGTGCAGCAATTCTGTAAAGCACTTTGAGTGGCCGGAAGGTTAGAAAAGCGCTTTATAAATGCAGTCCATTTACCATTACTGAATGTATTATGGGAGAAAATGTCCATGGAGTAAACCTGCCAATATTTCAATATATTTTATTCTCCACAATAAACTATAACTGAACAAAAAATACAGATAAACGTGGGCTTGTTACATCTGAAACTAACCTTGCGGAAGCACTTGAAGTTCTTGGTATAGCCGTTACCCTGGATCTGCTTAGGTTTGGCTTTTGGAGGTCCTGTAACTGTGAGCGACTTGAACTCCACTAAGACCAGCCTCTTAGGAAGGTCTTCCCCGTGGTCCTTCTTCTGCAATACAAGGTGCATACAGACACAAGGATCAAACAAGGATAAAAATAAACACAGGGTAGTGAGATCGAGAGAGGTCGTTTTTACAGCACGTACTGGGGCTTCCTGTTTGACAGTGGGCTTTTGAGGAGCCTCTAGCACTTCTCTTTGTCGATCTAGATCTCTATCTACTGGTGCTGACTTCTGTAACAAGACAAATAATAGATTTATGTATAAAATTTATGTATCAAGCAGTTGTTGTTTTTTTATGAGCAATGCTCATTTTGTTTAGGATTTCTTAGATCAGACCAAAAATAAAAATGCATCTGTTCTCACCAGAACAAAAGACACCTCATCATCTTTAACCTCTGAGCACTGATTGGTTGTCAATCTCGTCGCTGAATGCTTGGAGGACCACTGATTGGTTGCACGGTCTCTCTCATGTGCCAGCTTCTCTCTGGCAGATGTAGTTTCAGCTGACTGTTGCCTCTGGTTACTATTGGCGGTTGAGGCATTCTCAAGGCCCACGTTCAGCTTTTGATTGGCTTCATCTTTACTTGGTGGATCAATCCTCTGCCTTTTACTGGCCGCAGTGTTAAAGGGCGATTTCCCATTAGTAGAGCAAGTGGTCTCTTGCTGTGCCTGCAGTTTCTTACTGGCAGTCGGTGGCTCATCCAAACAATCCATGTCTTGGGACATAATGGACTCCAGCTCTTCCATCGTTATCCCTGCCTCTGCCTCCACCTCCTTCCTCTTTCTGCTCTGTGGCCCCTGCTGAGCAGGGTGGGAGACCTTGTGTGACAGAGCCCCTGAACTCAGCTGGCTGCCGGGCGTCGTCTCGTCATAACACTCCATGTTTTCAGACATAACGGACTCCAGCTCCTCCACCGATATGTCGGCCTCGGCCACGATCTCCTTCCTCTCCGGGAACGCTGTGTCCGGCAGGGCCTCGGACGGTCCTGCAAACAGATTAGCCCTCGAACCCGGCTGACTGTGGGTGCCGCTGGCTGTGGGAAGGGTGTTGGCGTGCGAGGCTGCGGCGCTCTGCCTGGAAGAGGGCGTGGCACTTGGGACAGGCGAGAGCGGCGGCGGCACGGCCCTCTTTGACTGCGACTGGGCAGCAGAGGACTCTTCCTCGCGAAGCCTGGAACACGAGTGGAGACATCTAAGTAAGTGAAGATTTTGATAAGCAACAACCCGAAATGACATACATTCATGGGATTGACAGGCAAAAACATGATTTTCTATACAGGCAGGAGCTATATGAACAAAAGCAGGGCTTTTCACTCACTACATTTATAGCTCAAAAATCCTTACCTACATAAACGCTAGTGATTATAAACACATTTCAAATCCCATTGACAATACACAGTATACACAGTACATACCGTTTTTTATTGACTGGCTGAAATAAATTGATAAGAGTAGACTGCTTCTGAGGGGAACCTTGGGTGGGGGACATTTGTTTCTGAGGCAGGAGCCTTGTGCCACCATTGGCTTTAGGAAAACATGGCTGCTCATCGTTCCTTCTATGTGATACTAGAAAAAAAACAACAACAATACAGTTAGCTAACATGATCAGTCATTCGTTTAGCTGTAATGGCACCTAGAGATGCAGGCGCAATGTCTCTACCTTGGGGTTTTGGGACAGCTTTCTTCCTCTGAGATTCTGTGTTCTCCACATTAAACGATGGGCTTACTGCAGTGCAATGGCCTTCTGTTTCCTGTGCTATGGGTTTGGACTGGCATGGCTGAGCACCAGATCTGTTGTGGCTCCTCTCGGGAGTTTCCATTACAATAGACACCCCAGCCACTTTACTATGCTCGGTCCTGAAGAAAAAAAACAACCAACAAACAAACAAAACACTGTTTGACAAAGTGATTTTCATAAACTGACGTTTGCAATAACGAATATACTGTACGTGTAAGCATGTTTATACCCTTGAAACGGTTCTGTGTTGACTGCATATGCTGTGATGTTTTGAGATGCCACAGATAATACAGTCTCCTCCACAGCTGCATTCTGGGAAAGCGTAGCAACAATAATGCTGGGCTGTACTTTTTGTGTTGACACTGAAACATCCCCAAAACAATTTGAACAAATTTAAATAAAAAGATCATACATAATTACAGCAGGGCAATGTGCTAGACAGTAACACAGGCACAGAGGTTTGTATTGATCAGTATTACTCACTTGAATCCATTAATGGATTGGATGGATTGCAGTACTTGTCACAAGAAGAGTAGATGGCTGCCAATCCTATCTCAGATTCTGGAATTAATCGAAGGCCTTTTCTGTATCAGAGGAATGAAATGTGGTTAGTAATAAAAACAGACAATTGTACAAAAGCATTCTGGATATCAGGCCCTGATAAATGTCTCATTCATTGTGGATTTGTACAGCCTTTGTATGAAAGGTGCCTACATTTGCAGAATACTCTTCACTGAGTTTGCCCACTCATTTGTGGCAGAAGGAAGAAGAACGTGGGTGTTTCCGAATGCTATGTCAACAACACAGCTCTGCTGAGACTCCAGCAACAACTGAGGCATTGATGGTTCCTGCAGCAACTGGCTCCTCCCCCCTCCAAAACTCACTGCAGCACTCAAGCGCCTAAACTGTCAATAGAATAGAACAAGTGTGAAGAGTATGTGTACTGCAGCTCAAAGACATATGTCTGGAGGTCATACAAATTATCTCCCCATTCCTCAACCATAATAATAATAATTATTATTAATAAGTGGATCATTAAAGACGATCCACTGAACGGTCAGTCAGATATGAGACATAAATGTACGGGTTATATTTTTTGTGCTGATGTCCATTTTAGGAGGAATACATCAAACCTGTTTGGAACTAAGGAAAATAAAGGTTTTCCCATCAAAGATCCGTCTACGCTCTGGCTTTGCCCCAAGTTCCACTTTCTCTATATTCAAGCTTGGCTCATCAATCTCTGGGATGAACCTGCAGGTATCAAACAACATATATGTAATGTACTGTGGGTGTGGTATTCAATGCCACTCAGAAAAGGTACTGGCCTGTATCGTACCTATCAGGATTAGGAGGGGGTGTTTTCTGCTGCAGAGCTCTAGTGAGCTCTGTGAAAAACTCTGGCTTGACGATGGGCCGACAACAAAGCAGAGCACATATAGTCTGTATTAAGATAAAAAAAGAACGCACATTAGCATCTGTTTTAACAACAGCTTCTCCCACAACACACGTACGCACACACATTACTGAGACCAGCTGACCTTGATGGTGACTTTAACAGAGGGCATGATCAGGTGAGTACAGTCCTGAGTCCAGCTGTTAACCAGCTTGCCACCAAGAGGGAGCAGAGCCTGTGAGAGCGAGGCCTTCCCATCATTGTCCACACATGATGTACAGACTACTATCTTCTGATGGTCCACACTGGGAGGACGGGAACACGCATAACATAAACAGTGACAGAGATGTCATTTTATACTAATCTAAATGCATATTATAGATTTTCTTAAACCTTCCACCAATTAAGATGCCTCAGGTCAATACCCTGTGACTGTAGTCAGTAGCAATAAAACATATATTCTAGTAGGTTCTACTACAAAGACGGATCATTCAAATGACAGTATAACCAAACACAGGAAAATGTAATTGTACATGCGATACTGTATACACTAAGACACATGAATGAATGAATGAATGAATGAAAGAAATAAAATAAAAAATATATAAACAATGACAATCCCCACTGCAGTCCACATTGCACACACACAGTTCAAATAGGATCAATATCAACTACATACCAGAACTTGCTATGAAAAACCCCAAATGTGACACTGTCTCCTGATGTCAGGATATGGGAATCGTTCTCTGACAGGCGCTGATTGTTGACAAAAGAACCATACTTGGAGCTATCCTTCAGAGTCAAGGTCTGAAATAAACAACAAAATAGTGTCATTTTTGATGGTAAATTATTTAATTGTGCTATTGGTTCAACTGCGTGTCTCAAAATAAGTTAAAAAGGATCAGATGCAACACAATATTTTTATTTTTCATACTTTCAAAAAATACTTTGCATTACTATCAAATGTGTTATTTATTATACTATCCTGTCTTACTATGTATGACACTATAGTTTTTAAAAATTCCTCTATAGGCTATATCAGACTTGCACAGAAGATGGCGCTATATCATAAAGATGTTTTCCCTCAGTGCACTCAGATTACTTATAGTGTGACTTTCACGATCAAGCTGGTATAGACAGACAGTTCTGGCAGGCTGTATATGATGCCTCGTGATAGTTATTATATCGATCCTCTTCTCACCTGGGCAGTAGCAGTGAGGTGGGCATGAGCCCTGCTAATGGATTGGTCATTGGACAAGAGAATGTCACAGTTCTTGCGTCCCACTACATACTCTTTATTAGGTAGCAGGTAGTGGGTCTCACCTGTGAATGACAGTATGCCAGTTTTAGTCCTTTAACTGTACATATAAATATATTTCCCTCCCCTTAAACCAACCAGTCATCCGCTAGAATTAGCTTTGATAAGTGAAATACAAATACACGTATGTAATGCCGCATAGCAGCTAATACTAGCTGCTATGCTATACTGTAGCTATACTGTAGCTAGCACCACAAGAACGTTCGAGGAGTTGCTTTTTTATGTTATCAGGGATTTATCCATATTCCATTATCAAATGGTTAACAATGTTTTTTCCACTCGTTAACCTATAACTATACAGTACGGTACAGTACTGTACTGTAACTTACAAGAGTTGTTATCAGCCGTCCTTGCAAATTTAGCGTTACAATGTCAATACAGTTACCTGCATCTTCCAGGGGCTTTAATATCCACATATCCCTTGGACTGACTAGACAACTATACAAAGGATCATTGGTAACGTTAAGACTTTGCAAGTTGTTTTTATAAAGTTAAGGCATCAACAACAACATCCCGCCATGTGACGTCTAATGAATGCGCCACTGCTATTTCAAAGTACGAGTTTCCCCGCGAGAATACAAAATTAGGGCTACACTTAACTAGGGGTAAAGCTAAACACAATAAAGGACCATAAAGAACAAGGACATTTCTTTAAATGTATTATTATTTAATATTGAAACACAAATGTATCAGAGTAAAAACAGCAGCCATAACAACTTCATGTGAACAAAACAATAATTTAATTTTAAAAGTTAACCTATCTGTAACTTTTTTATATGATGAGTTTTTAATGATATGAAGATCATGTTAAAAAATAGCATAGGCTATTGTTTCTTTTAGTCATATGGCACACACAGTTTGTAATATTTACATCTTATCTATTGTTATTATTTATTGACTGTCAGAACAAACGATCATTGTTTGTATTCCATGGTTGTTCTGCAGCTGCTCTGAGACGACCCCTTCCCCACAAACAAGGCAGTTTGTGATTGAATTTCATAACAGCAACACTGATGCAGGAATCAGGCTTTCGAATGGTCTCACACCAATCCGGGTAGTCCACAGGCTGTGACGCACTGTAGGAAAGATAATAGTCAGAATTGTGTGATAATAATGATCTCACCACCTTCCAGGTCACTATGTGAAAACAAACTTAACTGATCACAGCATCCTAATCCAAATGGCTCCATGCAAACACACTGGTAACAATCACTGGTTATCCAGCTCTCCCCTATTCCATACACATGTCCCATGTGTTCACAAGTCCCTGTGAGAAAACACAGTTGCTATGATATAGTGTTACATTCGCAAAGCCGTGAAAGGTGTGCAACCTCTCCTATATATGCACACACAGACATACACCTCCATGCACATACACACACTGTACCTTTGGTGTTGAAGTAGCACTCCCCGTTGTTTTGGACAGAAAGACAGGGCATGCTACCACTCAGGATGCAGATGCAGATCAATAAGACTGCTCTCCCTGCCTCGGCCATTTCTAAAATTGGGGTTAGACATGGAATTATACATTGTATTGTATTGTATTGCCTGAAAGGCAGATGGAAGTTTGCTGGTCCATTTCTTACCGTTTCCAATAACCCACATGCAACTCCCCTTGTGCTTTACTTGATTCTTATGTATTTGTTTTTCTTGATTTCATTGACTTTGTATAGTTCTATTCCTCTTCTTCTGCTTTGGTGCCCGGCAGTTCCTCTTCTGTCTGTGATGAAAACTGACACCCCTCTTACGGCAGTCTCCCATATTTATACCACACTGTGTCCTCTTTATCTCCGCACTCACTTCTACACGTATCTTTTGTGCTCAAGAATTGTTTCCACGTGTTGTGAATGTTGTATGTGCATAGAAAGATACAGGGAGACACACAGGCTGTTCACACACACATGCTTTTGTTATGTTCCCCTGCTATTCCCTCTTGTGCCCCTCACTTAATCCCCCCCCCCCCAGAGCATACAGTGTGCTCTCTTTCAGATAACATTTGTCTCAGGAAGCATTATTTGACCCTATAGGCAGATCACAATGGTGACACAATGGTGATCTGCCTATAGGGTCAAATAATGCTTCCTGGCACAGTGTATGTGTGTGTGTGTGTGTGTGCGTGCATGTGCGTGTTAACCATGCATATTCATGACCTCTTCGTGGCTGTGTAATGTGATACTGTGGCAGATTAAAATAAATAATTCCCCACCATCAGCATAGCTTTAATTATGTGTTTTGTCCAACAACTGCCTAATTATAATTAGATCAAACAAACCATGCACAAGCAGATGCTTCACTGTCATACCATTGTTAATGAAGCATCATATAGGGCCTAAATTAGATGTTATTTATACTTAGTCGTACACAACTTGGTTTTGTCATATTGTTTTTTTTTTAGATGTTTGAAAATGGGTTATGATAAGATTCTATATTTGTACAGTATTAGATTCTGGCTGTTGGTATAAGCAGTACTACCAAAGTCTCATATATCTTCAATCATACATTCATACACAGACAACAACTGCATTTCAGACTTTAGCATTCTCTTGGAATTGGGCTTACAACAGGTTTACTATTAGGTACTTTTCACACTTTTCATTTAAACAGTTTTGAGAAGAAAAAAAAGGTTTAGTTTGCATGAATGCACATTTTACAGTGAGTACATTTGTATCAAGTACAGAGCAAAGCGGCATACACTGCTACAGTACATGTTTAGACTTAGGCTAGCCATGACTGAACTGGGGGTCAACCACCCTAATCACCAACCCACCCTTCCACTAGGATACCTTTATACTATAATGTGAACATTGTAACATTGTAAATCGGGCTGGACACAATACACAAGGATGCCTACATGCACAGACAGGCAGGAAGGAGCCAGGAACCCAGTCTATTCACTCTTTATAATATAGGCGCATTGCAGTTGTAAAGAATATGTAGAATATGTGGAAGTGATAAATGTACATTTGGAAACCTGCTAAACAAAATGTTGTTTTGCACATACTGAGAAATACAAAAAACGCTTGTGAAAACACGTGGACAAATAGTCAGAATGCTGTTTTTGTTATATAACAACAAAAACATATATTTCAGAAAATGCCAGCAAAATGTCTTGCAATACTGTATTTGCTACCTGAACTACTAAGTGGATACGAGGATGAGGTGCCAGACTCTGTAGGAATATGTCTGATATTTAGTTGACAAGACAACGCAGGACAACAACCGAATATCAAACATATCACACAGCCGCCAGCCAATCACAGTCCCTGGAAACTTGACTTCAGTCCCGACCAATTGAAAACTTCTGTGACCTATGCAGTAACAAATTAGACAACCAGTAAGGTTGGAGTGGGGAGAAAGAAACGAAAGATCAAAGAGGAAGTAGAGGGAGAGAAGGAGAGAGATTGAAAAAACAAAAGATGTGATTAGATCTGCGTCACAGAATGAACACAATAGGTGCTGTTTAACGTTATTTAACAAATGCTGTTCAATAACATATATGGGGTCAAACGGAGAAAGAAAGAAAGCAGGAGAGGGGGATGGAATAGGACTTAGATAGTGCATATACATAGTTTTTAACATTTACACATAATTATAAGTGAGGAGAAGAAGGTTGATGTGGATGAGACCAGGACATTTATTTAAAGAAGCCCACCCTCTATTTGTTCCAAAAACAGCATGTGACATTTAGTGGTCATGTCTTGCATTTGTTCCTTATTGTAGAGGCAGGATATACCCATCATGCACTGGGCAGGCATAGTGTACACAGGTGCTAAAGATAAAGTATTACAGATACAGTAGGTACACAAGGGATAACAGAGCAGTGGCTGACAACGTTGTCAGTTGATCGCAACTATTAATACGTTTACCTAACATTAACGGACACAATAAAGATATAATGTAACTCTTAAATAAATACATTAATGAATTAATTACAACTCTGAAAGAATAAACTATTCTAAAACCACATGCAAACATGTACTTACCCCATTTGTCCGGTCTTCTCCCTCCAAGGATACAGTATACATACGCTGTACAGTAATATACTGTATATATATATATATATATATATTTAAATAGAGTTAAGTTTGAACATTACATTTCTTTGCATGAAATGGTGTGATTCTGCATGGTTTGTGTATGAGTGTACCCAAAAGTCCTTAGTGGGACTGGGTTTATATACATCCCTGTCCATTTCGGGTACCACCTACAATAACATTTCATTAACACAAGCACACACACACACACACACACCCCTACTCATGACATCCAGCGTAATTAGAGACATATTGATCACTGCAGCCTGAAGGCTTTCTTCACAACATTAGCTCAATGATCAATAGTTGGGATGTGCAACCAGCTGTACTCATATGATCAGAGTCACACAAACTGTTATTGCCTATAGCAAGGACAAATTTGACTATGTGTCCAGATACATCACGACAATCCTATTTCCATATATTCTAAGCATGTATTTCTCAAACTTTTCAAAGCCATGGACTTGTTAACATATATCTATTGCGTGTGTGCGGTCATATGTGAGGTTGAACGTTTTCCATTGGCTTTTCTATTGTTATTTAGTAACATGGAAACAACCAACCTCTAAACAAATGTGATTGGAATGTGATAGGATAAAACACACCTATGCACATGTATCCCTGGCATGTGTGCACATTAAAGGAGTATGACCTATAACAATGGTATAACTCTACATTTACCTTTCATATCAGATGGTACATTCAGTTTATACCTCACCAGGTTTGGCTGTATAGTCATGGTGACATTGAATTATTATCAGTGAGACCTGATCTCTTAAAATGATAATTCCCTCATGCATTGTTGGAGCATTGTGGGATTCTGACATGTTACTATGAACACAAAGACATAGTTCCACAATGTTCCATAATCACCATTTTGAGACTATGCTCGTGCCCAATGTTCATTAACAAACATCATTTGACATAACATGGAGAACGTGACCACTGTGCTCTATTTTAATACAATTAATGACTTAACAATAGTAGTTGTTTCTTGCACGACAAATACATACTTTTTCTAGTCCAATAGTGAGTTGACGGTCAATCTCTCCCCCCCTTTTATCCTCTCCTACTACAACCACACTGACCTGTGTGCTCACTGGGGCAGAATAATGGCCCTCATATTGTCCGGGCCTAATTGTGTGCCGGGTGTGTGTGTGTGTGTGTGTGTGTGTGTGTGGGGGTCAACAGTGAAACAGCACAGCAGGAAAAGATGGAGATAAAAGGGGGGGGGGAATGGACAACGGATTACAACTGTTTCATGACATTTCAATTAGTCAGTTTGTTGGTAATAACTCATTTCCATTCTGCAATAAGACATTAACAATGCTAATAAAAGCATAATGAAGGACTATACGTCAGTTTATATCACTTAGAGATTTGATATTCCTAGCAGGCCTTTGAAATAACAAATTCAACTGTCATAGTCAGTTTATATAAATTCTGTTTATCGTGATATCTTAAGAAATTGTCCATTAATTGTACTATTGGAGATCAGTGTAAGTTCAAATTGAAATATCATCAAACATGACACAAGCCTATTATGATTTGTGGTGGACTTCCATGCACCTGTACTTATACAATTTAACATTTTTTTATATTCTCACAATTATTACTTTACATTACATTCACAGTTGAAGAAAGACAGAGCACACACTATAATAAAGCCCGGCAGCAACAGCAGAAAAATGAGAGCAAGTGACAGGCTTTAGTGTTTTGATTGGTGGATTCTAGTGATGAGTATTCATGGACGCACACACCCCCTCTGAGGGTGGGTAACTAAGAGATACAGATGAGGTTAACAAGGATTATTCAATATAGCATACGTTCCTGTGAATGTAAGATCTCACAAAAATGCAACAAAAACATAATAAAGGGCAATGTGACCAATCTTGTATTATCATATAATAATGGGCGATATCGCCTAAACATTCTGTCACGTATACTCTTATTTTTATTTTGTATCATACTAGTAGTACGATTTGATCATACAGCATATACACATTTGCTAATTCAGTAAATTAAATCATTACATGGTCAATTAATAATAATTAAACCCATCCCATGACAAATTATATTTAACCCCCCCCCACACACACACACACACACACACACACACACACGCACCACTAATAACTAATCACTAACTTAGCAGGATACATTGACTGGGTAATAAATTCTGCAACATGATGTGAAAAAACAAGAGAAAATATGTTCTGGTCTACTGGCATATAGGGTTCTCCACAGGTGGAAAAAGAGTCTATAAAACACAGGTGTGTCCATCTCTTGTTGAGGTGAAATATAGTTCCTCTATACTTCAGCTTTATAATAATAATCTGCCAACATGGCACTCCCCGTAAGTAAATACACTAGTGAGACTTACCATGTTGCACAAGTTATTCACACACACACAGGCGCACACACACGCACACTCTACACAGTAAGGAACATGTCATTTCCTGTTAGCACCAGCTGGCTTGGCCTCCTCTGCTTTGGGGGCCGCTGGCTTGGCCTCCTCCGCTTTAGGAGCAACTGGTTTGGCCTCCTCCGCTTTGGGGGCCGCTGGCTTGGCCTCCTCCGCTTTGGGAGCCGCTGGCTTGGCCTCCTCCGCTTTGGGGGCTGCTGGCTTGGCTTCTAGGCCACACAGCTTCCTTTGAGAGATAGTATAAAATCATGTTAAGTTATGTAAATTAATAGAATAATCAGCATGGCTTTAGCAAGCGCACATCAACTCTGGTGTACCTTGCACTGTCTGAATCCGTTTGAATGTAGTCGCACACTTTACTCCGCTGTGACATCTGCTGTGTCAGAGATGCCACCTCTTTTGCCAAGCTGGTCTTCTGAGTCTCAGCTGCAGCTACAGCAGCGAGGAACAGAATGTTATGAGAGGTTATGTAGCAAAGTGTCTTCAGGCACAGAGTAGGCCTACTTACTGTTGACAAGATTAATTTCCGACTCCAGCGAAGCCAGCTTGTCATTAACTTCTTTCTGTTGGTGGAAGGGAGAAATAGAAAAACTTGAGTGTGTTGTAACTTAAGTCAGAGTAATCAGAATACACTCCCATTATTTACTCAACTGCCTTGCTGAAGGTTGACCAGTGTGTCTCTGCTCACACCCCAATAGGTTTTCGTTCAGTAAACATACTATGGCCATATTATACAGTATAATAAAATGTAGCCTACTTTTGCACAATCATTATTTTCAGTATAGGCCTGTAGCCTGCTACGTTCACAATGGAACGCGGCAGACGGTAAACCCGATATCATCATTGCTACTACATAAATGTTTAATATCTTTTTGGTAAATGATTTGTCAACAATGCGACATCACCATAGCAACTGCGATTTCATTGGGATTTTTTGCCTTGCCATCCAAAAAGTTTTGCCGTCTACCGGTACGGGTTTGCCGTGTTCCATATGAACGCAGCATATGTATTTTGCATTCACCCTACCCCTCACCTTAGCTCCCGTACAAATGTCCATATCAATTTTCTTCTGATTCTTAATGTTCTCCAATTTGATAATTTCTGGTTCAAATGCCTTTATTTCCTCGTCCGTGTCTTTCAGTTGGGTCGTGAATTTGATCATTTCCTCTTGATACTCCCCAAGCATATCACTTGACACTCGTAGTTTTATATCGTGGAATCGTTTTAGCTTCACATTTTTTTGCTGCTCCTTGTTTCGTATATGCAATATTCCAAACAAGAATATACACAACATTACTATAAAAGACAGTATTGCAACATTGAACTTCATGTTGCCGTACGCGTATAGGCTATCGTAGCTTGATGAAAGGCAATTGTAGGTTACTACCGGTAGCCTACCTTAAGTCTAGTCTGGACTCTCTTAGTTTCTTTGATTGCTGATTTTAAATGCACACGTCAGGTATATCCTAGACCTTGACATGGAAATAGTATAGTTAAATCGGCATTTCCTGTTTTGCGGCTGTTGCGTGTAGACAGTGCAAGACTGTGACATTATGGATTCTTTTGAAAACACACCTTAGGCTTGGCAGGACAGGTGGAGCACCTGAGTGTCATCCAGACCCAATAGGCCCACCCACTCCGCTTACTAGCCTATAGGCTGTGCAAACAAAACATATCGGGTTTACTTGATTATTCGATGTAAATGCAACATTGGTAGGTCTACCATATAATCTCCCTCTAAATGCATTTACATTATTTTAAGGAGAATAAAGGCATATAATGCAATCAAGAACGGCATGTAAAAGCCTACATTGTTATTTAGCATAGGCTATATCTAGCAAAAATGATTTTCATGTTTTTTGTGGGCGTCGTCGAGGGCAGAGAGAGAGAGAGAGAGAGAGAGAGAGAGAACGCGGAAACTGGGTTGTCCAGCACACCGGAACACCTGGTCGAGCAGGTAGATCCAGTTACATATTGAGTAGTTATCATAGATATACAATCCATGTCAAACAGGAGAAGTGCGGAGATAACCAGGTTAAATTTTTATCTTCTAATTTAACCTACTGCCTTGGCCAAAATGAGGATTTTTGCCATTTTGGCGTTTTTAGGTGTAAGTGTGATGGGTGTGTTGATATATAAGGCTGTGAAGCAAGAAATGAGCCTTGCAAGTCAAAAAATCCGCATGTCAGAAGACTCTGCGGCGATCAAGTCGAAGGAGCAAGCCATTATCAACATGAAGAACAAAATGCAAGACATGAACAGCAAACTTGTTAGCCTCAACTCGAAGAAGGACGACTTGACGAAAAAGAAGGGCGAATTTAGTAAAGCCACACAAGAACTCGATACCAATTTGCAGACATGTAACAAAGAAAAGGTAAGCCTAGTCTATTGTAAATAAAAAAAGGCTACAGTACCATTAAGGACATATAGTCCAATAATCCTTCCATAGTGACGCAGTGTGCCTAACTACAAAAGACAATTTCTATCAAAACACAAATGGCCTATGGGGTTATTGGCCATTATTCACAATATATGGTAGGCCTACCTTGATAGACACTATTAGTATTTAGCTTCTGCGTAATTGTTTCATGATATTCTCGCTGCATAATTTGTAACCAGTACATGCCAAATTAAATATTTTTAAAATGTTGTATCTGTTGTGCAAATTTATATTTAAAAATCACCAAGCTCACCAATCGTATTTGTGTGTGCCTGCATCACATTGGTTATCTTCACAAATAATTTGCATAATGAATCATGTAATTTCTTTATAGGTGGAGGCAGAAAAAAAGAAGGCAGAGCTTACTGCTGCCCTTGCTAAACTCAAGAGTAAGTCTGTTTTTTTTTTCACTTTTGGTGTGTTTTTTTTTCTTCGCCTATGTAACTGTATGTAGAGATTACTTATATATCAGAGGAAGACATCGTACCTTAAGAAATATAAGAAAGATAAGAACACTAGACTAATCACAAGATATTCTCAACAATCCCCTCTCAGTGTAAGATCTCTTTTTTGTGATGTGACACCTACTGTATTTTACATTGTGGAGATACTGGTTCTATACCACATAGTACAAGGAAGACAAACTCATCTCCCAATGATAATTGATTGTAATAACATTGTCTGGGGCTTTAATATGTATCAATTCTGCTCTATTTGTTTCTGTTATTTTAATTCACCTTATCCACAGCTGATCACGAACAAGCAAAAAAGAAGGCACAGGAAGAAACTCAGAAGTTAATTCAGCAGATTCGGGACAGAGATAAGGCAATTTGCGCCTTTGTGGACAAGACCAAAGAAGAAGGACGGTAAGATAACATAAAATTAAACTTTGCTTTAATTTAGGCAAACATTTATCATGTTAATATTTAGCACACGTAATGACTGAAATGTATCTTTTATGTTACAGGAAACTGTGTGGAATAACTGATGCATCACAATGAAGTTAAATTGGTGTTTGATTTGACCTATTCATTATACAATGTAGGTCAGAAGGATTTTTGAGGACACATCAAAACAATCAATGTAGGGTTATTTTTTGGTAATTCTCAGGAAATTCTGAAATTATGTTGACACGAAAATATTGTTTACCTGTATGCACACTGATATAGCTTTTGCTATAAATTCTGCCAAATGAACTGCTGCTATTGGTATTGCTTATGGTACATTACACACTACTACAGTACATTCATCCATTGCACACATATTGTATGTGTACACATGGCATGTAGCACACAAACGTGATTAATGGTTAATAACTAACATATTATTCTGTAAATCTTTGTGCAGCATTCCTTGCCTGCTATAAAAAATAACTTAGACCTATTACAATTCTACAGAAGAAACAATATCCCACCATTTTTGTAAACAATCTGTGAGAACTGCAACTTGAACCTTATAAAGCAAGATACATAATGTACATTTTCTACAATACTGTCACACATTTCATATATTTGCTTGAGATGGTAAAACAATGTCTGGTTCAGCACTGGGTGCATCACGCTGTTTTAGTCCAGCACATCATTTCAGGTGCTGTTCACTCCTATTTTTTTTATAGTGTTTTTTTCTTTTTCTTAATTAAATGCAGAATAAATTCTCTTTATGTAGTTCTGTAACAAAATATTTAGCAGTCTCTTAATTTTTGTACATTCATTTTAATTTAGAGGAAATATTTGTTATTTTTTCAAAGCAAAAATGTTAAACTATCTCCTGATGTGAGATAGTTTAGCTGTATAAGGCACCTAGCTGTATATGGCACATCTATGTTAAAAAAATATATTGTGTATGATCGATTTTAACCCTCAGGACAGTGAACGGAAATTCTTTTTTATTATTGGATTGTAAAGTAACATCAGTAGCATACCGAACTACTGATTACTTCGTAATCCATCATTGTGATTGGCTTTTGCTCTAACAAGAATGGCGCATGAGCGCCCTCTAGTGCCATTACTTAGAATCCACTTTCATCACTAGATGTAACCTCTGTCTCTTTCTCATCTCTATTATTTTGACACATCCAATAATTTGTGAAGCCAGCCATTGCGGTGAGTTTGTGCATTTAAATGCGCATGAGAATAACATGTATTTGTAGTAGCCTAGACTATGTATATAATGTATATTAATGAAAGTAATAAAACATAAGTATTTAGTAATTTATCTTCATGTATGTTAGGATATTGCATAGAAAAAAGACATATTCACACATTCTCCAGTCAGTGCCAGTGACACCGGCTTCAATCTGGAGTTGGTCCTCTGGCGCTGCAGTGGCTGCCCACTGCTCCCTTGAGGAATGGGTTAAATGCAGAGGATCAATTTCGCTGTGTGTATGTGACAATAAAAGCACAATTACCTCTCCCACTTCCTATACTTTGAAACTGATGACTTATTGTACACTTATTTTGTGATTGCAAACGTTGGACTGACATATCACTGGATACATGAAAGAACATATATTCCCGGGGATTTTTTTAAATATAGCAACAAAAGGTTTGGCATCTTTTTAGAGAGAGAAAAAATGTATTCTGTATAATATAATTTTTGAATATTGGGAAGATATTATATAGGCTACATAAATGCAGATTTCTTAAAACACCCCCAAAGTTTTTGTCTTTTACAAACATTTTTTTACTTTTTTGATAATCGAGAAGCATACATTCAACAAAACATAAACCCCACACTTTATTTCTATATTTGCTTTCAAAATGTATATATTTCTCTTACGGTGATTATTTGTCTAGAATACAGTTTTATGTAGGCTATATGCTGTATTGTAAAACTATGACTGTAATTATGTTTTTCAATAAAATGTATTTAAAAGGAAAAAAAACGAACTTTCGTCATGAACATGACACAGCCTCTTCTATCATTTAGCCATACGTCACATATTACAACTCACTGCGTTCAGGATGGTGGAACGTTTGCTACGTGTTCAATGAACACGAACGGACTGAACAGCAGGTTACAAAACGGAGGAGTTGGGCTGTTCGTATAGGTTGTTGGTCGAACAACGTTCACACATGGCTAATAACAGCCATAGTTTGTGGTACTACTTTTGATTGTAGTGTTTCAGCAGTACGACTACATTTGCACGAAAGATGATGGTAGAACCAGCGTGGATCTTGAACCACTTCTGTCGTTGCATAGTGCACACTGTACCAATTGAAGGTTATGTTCATAATGACAACATATTCCGATTTTGAATTCCATGCATTTCATATCAGAACAAGACGGCATACATTTAAGATGGAAATATGTAATAAAAGCATCAAACATTTTACTGGCGCTAAATAGTGACGATTAACTGTAGACTACTCAAATAACTGTAAAACAACCAGGTAAATACGCGTCTACAGGTCACAGATACACGCAGCAAACGTTTTTGAAAGTAGTTAAAGAACGTTTTCGAGGTTTTCAGGGAAAAGATTAATTGAACTTTCAGTCCACTGAACCGACGTGTACTGAATCGTGTCGAACCTTGTGGTAGGCTATTCATGATCACATGATCGAATGACGTAGGGTTCCTCTCGAAGGACGTTTGAGCGCGACGTGCGGCCTGTGTGCCGGTGTAAATGCGCTGCAAGAGCGGTTGATGAAATCCTGTCAAAGTCATTCCTCGCTATAGATAGTGAATAGGACAGGCTAATGTTAATATATTGTTATTAACGCATAGCCTACTATTAAAGTTAGTGATAGCGTGATACAGAAAAGCCTGCAAAGTGTATGGGTCATCTATCTACTACTAGTAGTTTGTTTTATATCCTAGTCGTTTATACGGTACCGTACTTCTGTGGTGAGGGAGTAACATTGTCAACATATGCTATTTCTCGGTGGTAACGCTGAAAACACACTGGTTCGGGTATTATTACAATGATGAGTAGTAGCTTAAACATGGCAATGTGTGTATATCGATCATCTAAGAGCTTTATCGTGAGCCTTAGTCCAGTACATTTTACCAAATGGTCTCCATTCAACCGGCCTCTAAACCTGGCATCATTCAATTTGATACGGACAACGGTGGTAGGTAAAATGCATTGAAAATAGCCTACTTGTTAGACAGGGTTTCTAGAACTAAACACCAATGTTACTTTGTATTTGTAATGTCTTTTTGTATTTTCAGTTGTTTGATTATTAACATTGTCTAAACATGAATTAATGGGAGCCTAATTGTTTGTCTCACAGGGATTTTCATGGCCATTCTCTCAGCCTCGGGACTTCAGCCTTCCAAACTCTTCATGGAGTCCTGAAATGGTGCGCCTGTATGATCAATATAACAGCCAGTGTGAGCTAGAGTTAGAGGGAGAGGAAAAAAAGAGGGGTCCGTGGAAACGATTGCCAAGCTACAATCGCAGTCTCAAGTATGCTACAGGTACGGTACTGTACAGGTGATCTACTTTTGGCAACCAAATGTGACATGTAGACTACAGTAGGCATAATACTTTTTCCACCTTAATAGGCCCCACCATCTGTGTTTATTTCGGATGTAGGACATTTTGCCTCCTGACTTGTATATTCTCTCTTCCTAAGGTGGAGTGTATTTGAGTAAAGTAATCCAGTCTAAATCCCGCCTCTTTACTCGAAACATTAAAGTGCCAGGAGCAGCATTTGAATATGTAATATTTGTCAACAAAGAGGAACCTAGGTGTGTGTGTGTGTTCCAGGCTGGGCACTTACTGGAGGGGCCACCAGGGTGAGTTTAGTGTGCATTTATGCCCCATATGCATATCCATGTCTCGTAAATATTTCAGTTCACAGTAACCATTGATATCATATTTGTCCAATGTTTTAGAATCCTGACACAGTATTTTCTGTTATTTAAAAAGTTATATAGTAATACATATTTGAAATAAGATGAAATCGTAGGTTTACATAACAGTTATATTAAGGTTAGGGTCTGTCTAACTGAGAAACTAAAAGCATGCATGGAATAAATAGCACTTGATTTGCATTGCGGTGTTCAAGGTTAGGCTCAGTGTTGAACTGTAGCCTACTGAAGTGAACTTACCAATGTGTGTCGTTTGTTCCAGACATGTCCACGGGGGGGCGATAGCCACCATTTTTGACACTGTCATAGGGACCCACGCTACCTACCTTTCAGGACCTGTTATGACTGCCAATCTCAACATTAATTACCGCAGGTCAACAAATCAATTATATTAACCAATATGTTTTTTTTTGGGTCTGTAAGCAGAGTCTTTATTGACTGTTTGACAGAATACATTATACTATTACATTATAATATATTACATTAACTTGTGTTATTATAAAAATGCCTAATCAGCCAAAAGTTTTTTGCTTAAAATACACAACAACGAAAACATCTGTAATTTATGACAAATTATTGTCTGCTAAGCTGCAATGGCTGCTGATAAAATAAATATTAGAATAATAGTAAATAGAAGTAATTAATTAGAAATAAACTGGACCACGATAAGATCTTATAGTCTATTTCAGTTTGAATAATTTATTGAACTAATTTAACAGAGTAATTAATATAAATTCTTTCAATAATTTCATACCATACACTTGTGACATGCTAATATTAGGTGCAGATGCAATGGTATTAATTGTCATTCATGGATGTTGAATGTGTGTTGTGCTACAGCCCCATCCCTCTGGGCAGCACAGTGCTGTTGGAGTGTTCCTTGGAGAAGAAGGAAGGTAGAAAAACCTGGGTTTCATGTAAATTAACAAGTACAGATGGCTCCAAAATACACACAGAGGGAACAGGTACGGAATCACACACAGAATAATCACTGTGTTATCATTTACATTCCTGCTTTCTCTCACCTTTGCCTTCTCTGTCTAATTTCTCTAATGCTTGTCATGCAGGGCTTTTTGTGTCGATCACTGTCAGCCATCTACTGGGAGGCTAACACACCATACAGTGGTGACACCAGAGCCTTACACAAATAAATTTACTATTTATTATATTTTTAACAGTATTCATTATTTTAACATTTTAATGATGCTCATAACATTTCTAAATATTTGGTTGCTATTAATAAACTTTTGAGTTTTGTACAAATTACAAAAATACATTTATTGTTGTTATAACAAATAATAATACCATAGTCTTTGCTTTTAGATTCATGATCCTATTTATACTGGTTTTTATTTATTTACATATCCTAT
>JAODUH010013349.1:0-28168 GCA_027564835.1 Typhlichthys subterraneus | reverse complement strand
TATGAATATATTTTAATGCCTTTTTCCATAACCTTTGTGATTTTAAAATATCGAAATTAATACCGATATTGCAATTTTCATGATCAATATCGCAATATCACATTTGATCAATATCGTGCACCCCTAGTTCCCACAGGTCATGCAGTTTTTGGAATGTTGTGGAATTTTAAGTCAGAAAGTCAGGGGAGTTTACTATTTTATGAGGGTATAAATCATGTGATATCACAATAACCTTAGAACATTTGTGGTCTTCAAGTCTTAAATAGGATGCCAGAAATGGTGCAACAATAGCTAATGTTGACAAAATTGATGGTTTAAAATATTGTGGCATGTTATTCCATTCATGATAGGTAATGGAAATTCTGCTTTTTAGTCTGTCAAAGTGAAGGCAAAATCAGGAAATTTGAATAAGAACCCTGCTGGCATTTCTGGAGTGTTCGCACTAGTGTTGGCCCCAAATATTCGGTTTTTCGGGAATTCGTTCGTTGGGCAAGTATTTAAATATTGGGATTCGAGTATTCGTTTTTTTACATTATGCATGCATTTTTTTCACATTAGTCCCTAATGTCTCCATATAAACCCACATGTTGAAATGTTACTGCCTGCCCTACACTGTGTCATCAACACAATTTATTGCAATTGGCTCTGTTTGTAAGAAGAGAGAGAGGCTATTCATTCAACATACACTCTTATAAGCTAGGAGTTGAAGATGACTTCTGTTATACTTAATTATAGTTGAGTGTTTTTGAGAAAGTATTCGAATACTCGTTGGGAAATACAAACAAGTATTCTAAATCTGTAAAATGGTATTTGGGACAGCCCTAGTTCGCACCCTCCCATCTGTCTTATGTGCTTGACTGTTCCTACAGTGTGTGAGGTGGTGCAGACACTGCAGCTCTGCTCCGACAGGGATCCCAAAGATATTGTTGGCGACTTATCCGTCTGCCTGGATGGCATGCATGTAGACCCGGAAAGCCTCTCCTCCGCGGAGACGCAGCATGGTGAGCGATCATAACACGCTCGTACTGAAATGTGTGGCAACTGATCATTTCAATCGCCACAAGGCAGTGATGTCTGCTTTTCCACCACTTACTAGCTGCTCTTCCAAATGGCAACACGAGACAGAACAGAGACACTGGAAACAGGTTAATCATTTTTACACTGCTTATACTATTTAAGTGTAATTTTTTTAATGATATAGTAATTTATTATATTTATTTGTCTAAATTGTTTAAACAATTGTTTTTAATTATGATTTTATATATACTCTGTGTGTGTGTGTGTATAAATAAATAAATAAATTTAAAAAAATTATCCTGTAAGGTGTTGTGCACTTAACCGCTTAAATGTTTATTAAGTTCACTTAAGATATTCCTTTCCCCAGGTCAAGCAGAGACACATCTCCCTCCAGTGATTCAGATGAGTGGGTCCTTGTGTCGAACGGTTATGCTGGTAATGGTTCTAGGTCTCCGGCCCCTTCCCCAGGGTTAAATAAAGCATCACGACCCCCTAGACCAGCTCGCCCACCCCCGCCTACACCCCGCCGACCAGTCTCCTCGCCAGGTAGGAACACCAGAGAAGCCGCACCTCAGGCCATTCATTCACGTCATAGGAGGACCCTCTTGTTGACTGCGCCGCCCTACCTTGCAGCCTCCTCAAGCAGCTCCTCCTCCACCGGTGACGCGAGGGAGGGTTCGGTAACTGTCTTCTCCGCTATGGCCGCCGCTGCTAGTGGGGCTTCTGATTTACAGAGTGCCCCGTCAGCAGCGGCAGGGGGTGCCTCACAGGCAGCGAACGGGCCCAGTCCAGTCCCCACCTCAGCCGGCCCTGACCCCGCAGCCACCACAGCCACGCCCGTGAACAACATTCCCCTTCCGCCAGGGTACGGGGTGTTGTGCCACTTCCCTTCCCACTTTCCTACCACCATATTTAAAATATTCCATTTTTAAAGGAAAGACTCATGCCTGAGTGCTGTTGGTTAATAGAGATTTCCAGTAGCGGTTCTATCACCATCCCGCCACCCAAATGCATGGATGCTGTGTACTATTGAATCCATTTGCAGTCTTGTTGACTGCATATTGCTGTCTCTGCAGGTGGGAGCAGCGGGTTGACCAGAATGGCCGTGTCTACTTTGTGGATCACATTGAGAAAAAGACGAGCTGGGAGCGACCTGATGCTCTGCCTACCGGGTACCACAACACCGCCATATAAGATAGTGTTAGGGTTGTGGCCTGTGAGACTGCGGTCTCGTCATGGCGATATACATGTCACTGGGGCTAACTACCGCACAATGTGATTCCATGTAGACCGGTGTGGGGCAACTGGGGCAGGATAGTCTCACCTGGGTGTTACGTTTCCAGTCCAAAGGTCCTGGGTCAATCCAGTTACACATTTGGCACACACATCCACAGTTACAGCTGTTAATAGGGTATCTGTGTCTGATTTAAGGATACTTACATCCAACCATTTGGGTGGGAGTTAACCATACTAACCACTAGATTGTTCAGCCCTATTCCTGGCATTGATTACCTGTAAATATACTTGAGTTAGATGCCTAATATTTGTACTGATTGGACTCACAAGTTAAGTGTGTGTCGAAAAACTAATCTGATACGTCTACACAGCCCTGGCTCCAAAAATAGGAACATAAACCAAGTTCCCATATGCTTTGCTTCAGTGTGTTTTGATGAGTGGAGCAGCGCCGTGGAGTGTTGTTGTTTTGATTTTAAGTTGGCAACCGTTCTCGAGAATGACTAACCCTGCCTCTAAGGGTTCATTACACAAGTGATATGCAGTGCATATTACAAATACCTAATTGTGCTCCTGTGCCAGTGCTAGCTTATAAGTACAGTGTACAATATGTAAACCTGATATCTAGGCTACAGTAGTTGTGTGTGTGTGTGTGTTGCAAGTGAAGCTGAGCCCTTCCCCTGGTGGTTGCAGGTGGGAGCGCAGGGTGGACCCCATGGGCAGGGTCTACTATGTTGACCACATCACTCGCACCACCACATGGCAGCGGCCCACACAGGAGTCTGTGCGTAACTACGAGGAGTGGCAGCACCAGCGCAGCCAGCTGCAGGGAGCCATGCAGCAGTTCAACCAGAGGTTCATTTACGGGGTGAGTAGAGCGCTGTCAGAGACACTATAGAGGATACATGCCGTGTAAGGCTACATCTAATGTAGATGTAGCTGGTATATTAATATAACAGATAAATTAATACATTAAAATGGGATCTCCATCCAGATGAGTGTTTTTGTTCTGTATTATAGAGCGATTAGAAGCCATCTCTGTCCTATTAACACGTCATGTTTATGTGTAAACGGGAAGCAATTTGTCAGTTTGTCCAATTAAAGAACATTTACTATAACGAAACGGCAATGGCGAAAAATAAGACCAGAGATACATTTTTTATGACGAGGTGGAACCTCGCAGATCCATATAGTCTTCCGTCTTCTGGCATAGTATAGGGCGTCATGGCAACAGAAAATATTGAATGGGAATTGTTGCAAAGTGACTACGGTGACATACTGATAAGATCCAATCAGGAAGCGAATGTGTGGTGTGTGCGTCATCATTTCCAAACTGATGCAAGTATGCCCGTCCAGACTAGAACGCAACTCCTGAGTTGTAAAACTAAAACGTTTCTGTTTTAGTATCTCTAGAATTCCGGAGTAATATGGATGCTAGGCATAAATGTAGTTAAAGTACTACGTTTTAATGAAAACATATTAGTATATAGACTACACCTTAGAGAATTTTAATTGGAGCTCTATGGGAGAATTCTGAAACGCTAATATGACAGTTGGAGTAAAATATCCAAATAATAATACATAACATAATCCAAAAGAGCTAGTCGTCTGCTTTATAACTGCCATGCATTAACCTATTTAACCAATTGTGTGGTTGCATTGACGTAAGCCACATGCCTATACTGTCTTTCTAAGTAACTGACCGGGGCATTTCAAAGATGGCTACAAGTGGCGATACCTGCCCATAAGGACTTTGGCACTGTGTGGTCGCTTTGTGGCTGTGTTGTGAAATGTAATTCAACACATGACATTATCTATGGCATTTAGTGGGAAGGGTATGTTAGTTAATCCCATTTCATTTTGTTATATGTATGTGTGGATGACTTTAGTTCTTATGGAATGCAGTGGGCTAATATATCTCTCGGCCTATATACATGTGTCTCAGATGGGTTTACAATGTTTTATTTAATGCACATTGATTTAATCAGCAAGACACATTCTTGTGTAGTCCTAGTAAGACTTCATAGGTTTTATATGTTGAAGTTAATAAATAAAGGGGAAACTAATCTAAATCAAAATTTATTCATTTAAGATAATGCATGAATGAATGAATGAGGTAACTAAGCTAAATAAAAAATGTATTCATTTCAGCTAATACATTGATGAATGAATGAGGGAACTTAGCTAAATTAAAAAATGTCCATTAATTTCAGCTTCAAGACCAGCTTGCAGCCACAGCAAATAAAGAGTTTGATCCACTAGGACCTCTGCCACATGGCTGGGGTAAGCATCTTTTGCAGTGGGTAGCTTGCACTGTATGTGAAACATGTTTTAGTATTTATTTATCCATGCCTCTGTGCTGTGTCAAAATTATTTGCTCTGACTGTATTGACAGAAAAGAGAACGGACACTAATGGCAGAGTGTATTTTGTTCACCACACAACACGGATGACCCAGTGGGAGGACCCAAGGACGCAAGGGTTCGTTCTCTGTGGTATTGTGTACTGTGCATCATTTTGTTTTTAACTGGAGCAAATGCCAAACGCGGCATATAAAGGGCACTTCAGTATTGTTACATGTGTAATGTTGCAATTTCTCCATTTCTGGCTCTGATCATGATCAAACATGGCTAGACGTGCGTGTGTGTTGGTGTGATAATGTACACGTAATGTTCCTCAGGCTGCTGAACGACAAACCCCTCCCAGAAGGTTGGGAGATGAGGTTTACGGTGGACGGTATTCCCTATTATGTAGACCACAACAGGAGATCTACCACCTACATTGATCCCCGTACAGGGAAATCCTCACTGTGAGTGTTAAAATTAGGGGCGCTTAAGATCACCATAAGAGCTGACTTACAGATGCATATATAATTTTATTTATTTTTTTTTTTCTTTCTTGTATTACAGTGAGAATGGTCCACAGATCACCTATGTCCGGGACTTTAAAGCCAAAGTGCAGTACTTCAGGTTCTGGTGTCAGGTATGTAGCTTTTAAAGCTTTTTCTTCACAAACACAAGCTTGCTATTATTTAAAGTTAATGGCTACCAAATGAGTACAAATCATTATATGCCTCTTTATTAAAATTTGGCCTGTGCATGTGATAACATGGTTTGTCACACAGGGAACAATTTGACAGTACCTAAAGCAGTACCTTGATAAAGGGCTTCTTTTTGTTTTGTCCTTTTTCTACTTATTTTATCTTTGGTAAAGTATGTATTTATTTATTTGTACACTTAATTGTCATTACATTTTCTAAAAGGTATTCATTTTTCTTCCAGCAACTGTCAATGCCTCAGCACATCAAGATTACAGTCACGCGCAAAACCTTGTTTGAGGATTCATTCCAACAGGTGAGGTTCTACTCAACTATGTAAGTCTGTCATCTTTGCACATTACGCAACAAATATTCAAATTGTTTTTCCATTTTCATAGATCATGAGCTTCCACCCACAAGATCTGAGACGGCGGTTGTGGATAATCTTCCCTGGAGAGGAAGGTTTGGACTATGGAGGTGTGGCAAGGTAAATTCACTTTTTGTACTTTGTGAGATGATTTTAAGGTGTGTTGCCCTGTGTGTAAAACAAATGATATTATCATGAACTAAACTAGCTTAACCAGTTTGAGAATTTACTATTCTCTTGTTAACATTTCTTATTGGTGTGGCTATATTTACAGGGAATGGTTCTTCTTGCTTTCTCATGAAGTTCTGAATCCCATGTACTGCCTGTTTGAGTATGCCGGCAAGGACAACTACTGTCTACAGATAAATCCCGCATCCTATATAAATCCAGACCACCTCAAGTACTTCAAGTTCATTGGGCGCTTCATTGCCATGGTACACTGCACTATATACCGCCATATTACCATTTATACTGTATTGTGCATGTTATCATAATCAGCATGTCTCCCTTATGGCCTGATTCAGTATGTCATGCATGTGTCACCTTCTAGGCTCTGTTCCATGGAAAGTTCATTGATACGGGGTTTTCCTTGCCCTTCTACAAGCGGATCCTGAACAAACCTCTGGCTCTCAAGGATCTAGAGTCTATAGACCCAGAGTTCTACAACTCCCTCATCTGGATAAAGTACGTATGAGGATACTGGATGTTACTTCGCTAGAGAGACTATGAAAAGCAGATAATTGTTAAAAACAACAGAACCGTATATTTTAACAGATTATATTTTATCATCTTATTTTATGCAATAGTTAGGCAAAACATGCTTACATTCACTTAGTTACTACATGCACAGTTCCGTGCCATTTTAAGTCATTATCATATCAGTCTACTCTTTATGTAAGCACATGTATGCTAGATGTCTAAATAGCCCCTACGTGCGCAGTGCACTTTATTATGTAATTATAAATCCCTGTTACTATGGATACAGGTTTCTATTCAAATGTGATGACACACACAAATGTGATGACACACACAAACATGTGCAGTACAGCTCAGGTGTTCTATTGGGCAGTCAGTTACACATCTCCTTTTTATTTTAAAAGAAAATACTGTCAAAAATATATTTGTATTATATTTTATTGCACAATATTGTCGACCACTGAGCACCTCCAGTGGTTGACAATATAACCCTTAAACATCTAATGTTTAAGCCAGCTGTTAAACCTGTACACATGAGCTCTAGTTCTACCTAACCACAGTTGAAAGCTACTGTACAGTGCCGTGATTCAGTAGTACAAGAGTTGTAGCAACTGTCCAGAATTAAGTATTTTTGAGGAAAGAAAAAGCAATGGAACGGAACAGAAGTTTATTTTACTATTTGAAAACATCAATAATATACACGTAATGTATTCTTGTTTTGTGTCATATCTGGATCATGGCATTTCCCCTCAAAAAGCTGTTAACGTATTAGTGTTCATGCTCTTATGTTATTATCTCGCCTGCAGAGACAACAACATAGAGGAGTGTGGTTTAGAAATGTTCTTCTCAGTCGACAAGGAGATTCTCGGAGAGGTTACAACTCACGAACTGAAGCCGGACGGAGGAAACCTTCTTGTCACAGAAGAGAACAAAGAGGAATACATTCGGTACAGTTGCCTAATGTTACGCTGGTATGATGTTTGGATTAAGAACAGTGCTGCAATTCTTCAGAGGTCCAGATAAAACAGTACTCGTCGTTTTTTAAATAATAATGATTAATAATTATGTCTAGGACTAATTAATCCCTACAGAGACACTTGTCAACTTTTCTCATGTGACCTAGGCTAGTAGCAGAGTGGAGGCTGTCCAGAGGGGTGGAGGAGCAAACCCAGGCTTTCTTTGAGGGCTTCAATGAAGTTCTGCCACAGCAGTATCTGCAGTACTTCGATGCGAAAGAACTTGAGGTACTTGACATATTATTTTCTTCAAGTTGTGCTTTTCTTAGAAATGGTGAGCAAGCAGGCAAGCAAGCAAGCATAACATTATTTTCAGCAACTGGGTCAGCAAGATGAGTATAGTGTAGTTCAAATGTATTTTCCCTATGCAGAAAATTGATACATTTACCTTAATACATCAATGTTATCAGGGAATACATCCCTGCCATTCACGGTTTAAGTCATACTAGTCACTTAGTTTGCATGTATAGGTGCAATATTCTAGTGTTTAAATTAATCCCCAATGAATGTGATGCTGCCTGCCTGCCTGTAGGTGATGCTGTGTGGGATGCAGGAGATTGACTTGGTTGACTGGCAGAGGAGCACAATCTACAGACATTATGCCCGTAGCAGCAAGCAAATCCTCTGGTTCTGGCAGGTTGTGCAGAGCACACGTATACACTCAAACTTCATGTTTAGATTATATTCAGGTTGTTCATGATGAACGTTTAAACATGTTCTAATTGAGATATTTGCTCATGTAAATACCTTAACATTAATGTTATTAGTGCATTATCAATAATGAAGTAATAGTAATTGTATATATATTTTTTTACATTTAATATTTAGCAGGAAACAATAGTTTTACCAGTAGATAGATTAAACTATATTGTCCCTAAGGGGAAATGTTTCTTAATAATGTCTTAATAATTTACACCAGTCAGTATTACTTACACAATAAGTGAAATTAGCAGTTTACACATGCTAGAAATCATTAACATATTTAAATACAGTACACACATCATGGTGATGACAACATTATATTACCTAGCCCTCGGCCCAGATTATTATTATTGTTGTTATTTTAAAAGCATCAAAAGCCCTAATAGAAGCTGGGACAAGTGAGTTCTTGTACATATTGCATTTGCGCTTGGGTACCCTGAATCTTTCTTCAGAGGTGAGGAGCTGGAACATGGAGAATGTGAGATGGATCAGAAGCCATCTTCACTTTTCAGCCTGTCTAATTACAAACTGCTCATAAATATCCTGAAGAGAAGGGTGCTTCTTAGCTCACATTACCCTCAGTACTGTTTGAGCCAGATGTGAATATCTGGACTTGAGCTGAACAGACAGGTTTGCAAACCAGGCTGTATTTCCGAACCGTGTGATGCTCACCAAGACAGCATGGTAAAATAGCAATGTACATTTCCCTTAGCCGCCGCAGTTACATTTCAGTCTCTGCTGTATTTGTATAGCATACAATTTCAACATGGATGTTCCAGCTCTTCCAGTTTAGTTTTCAGCTTCCAGCTCAATACACATTTGAAACTAGCATCTTGATGTAACTAATGAAATCCATACAGTACCAACCACAATTAGCAAATGCCTTATTGCATTAAATTGGTAACAACAGATGTCGGGCACTGGTTGTACTGGTTGTTAATTTGTTCTTATTTGTTAAAACTATTTAACTCAGTTTGTAAAGGAGATGGACAATGAGAAGAGAATGAGGCTGCTGCAGTTTGTCACAGGAACCTGTCGACTTCCTATGGGTGGCTTTGCTGACCTAATGGGTATGCCTTTATACTGGTCACATTTAACTTTGCTTGTGTCCAATATTAAGTATTTCTTTTAATTATGTTGTTCAATTCATTTAGGGAGCAATGGCCCTCAGAAGTTCTGCATTGAGAGAGTGGGCAAAGAAAATTGGCTTCCAAGAAGTCACACATGGTATGGTCAACTTCCTTTAAAAAAAAATGTCTATTGCATTAGGATTTAGATGTATTTATTAATAACAGGAATTGCAATTTCTTTTGTACATAAGTATTTCTTTTGACGCCGTAAACACAGGTTTTCATACGACGCTTTGCATCCTATATCCTATAGTTTAGCATTCCACTTACCACATTATGCACATTGATTGTTATTGTTATAACACAAGCATGATGCTTTGAATGATTACTTGAATGATAATTTAGGTTTTTTAAATAGCAAATTCAGTTACAAATCCTTCCTTACAGTCAGGTCATTATTATCCTTGTGATACCATCCTGATCTCGCAAGCTACAGTCTGAATTTGCTGTGTGAGCATTGCTCTGGAACCCCTCAATTCAAAAACATTAGTTATAACGGCAGTGTTAAAACATTTAAATCACATTTTCTTACAAATTGTTGGATCTTTTTTTCCACCCAATCTGAATATTTAAAACAAGAGAGTGCCAATGGAAACTGAAACATACCACGTACTGTGTTGTCATCTTGTGGAAAATCGGTTGTGGTATGGTCAACAGCTTGTGCATTGAGGGGTTCCAGTCTGATGCTCAAGGCAAAATAAAATTGGAACTGGCAAGATGAGGATGGTGTCCCTAGGCTAGGTCATTATGCCTGTTAGTATCACTCTGGAACGTGACATGAATAATATTTGACTTGACGTGAACAGGGAAAACAAACCAAACATGTCACATCCATCTCTAACTCGACTGCGTCGTCTTCTAACGCACACCTGGACCCACACATAGTTTTGCACTTTATTTTAACACATAATTAACCAATTCAAAGTATTTCAAAGAGAAATATTCATACAGTACATTGCAGGATAATGAGGAGTGTGGCAGCACTTTGTGGTAATATGCTGGTGTCTGGCATGCAATTCAAAGAAGGGACACGTGTTCTTGTGAACACAGCCTTAGGCACTGGGAAGGCAAACATATCAACTGTTAAATGCTGCCAACAAGCCCTCTTAGTCATGTCTGACGAAGTCTGCTTTCATTGTTAAGATCAGTAGGGTATGTGAAGTGGATTTACCTGTGACCCATCCTAAACTTTAAGAATGGTGACACCCCACCTTATTATCTCTCATTCAACCAATGTAGCTTTAATCGTCTGGACCTTCCTCCGTACAAGAGCTACGAGCAGATGAAGGAGAAGCTGATGTTTGCCATAGAGGAAACCGAAGGCTTCGGGCAAGAGTAGCAGAACACGTTCAGGAGGAAAGGCACAGGGAAGAAAAGGATTGGCTTGCAGGAGCCACATCCATGCATGCGGCTACCAGCCTTCAAAATGTTCTGTCTCATAGGTTTTAGGGCTGAAATCTGCCAAGCCGGCCATGGATTAGACCAGTTCTGAGTCGTCACGGGTCAGAAGCAATCCCGTTTAAGAACGATAATTTTAATAATATGAAATAAGGCTTCTCAGAGTAGCACTCCTCACTTGCACTTTTCATTCAGGGCCGTGTTAATATTCATTATGTTATGATGGTAATGAATACTACCCTGCCTGCAGGAATGTGGTCTACAGGTGTTCTTAAATGACAGGCAGGTGCTGGGAGCAGTCACTACCCATGACCCACGCCCACCTAGAGCTGGTGCCAGGACATGATTAAATGCTCTGTTCCATTCAGGTCCAACTTCAGCCAAAGTTGTAAACACGCCAAGCTAACTTGACCCGATATTTGGTAGTCCCGGAATTTTCGACCAGCTGTTGGCTTGGTGTATTTCAGCCATTATTAGGCAGCACTTGTTTTCACTGTGACGGGCACATGCAGCAACATCTTTACTTGTATGTTCAGATATACTGTAAATTCCTTAACTCAAGAGTGTTATGGCCCACCATTTTTCCAGGTTTTCCTCTCACCCCCTTTCACGTCCCACGCAAATCCAGCTTGCCTTACTTAACATTTTCAATCTTGCAAAGAGGAGATTAAGACAGAATGGATGCCTGTTTTACAAGTGTGCACCCAAGACTATGCTTTTCTACACATAATGCTTAGAGTGTCTCTTCAGTAGTATCCTATTCCATTGACATCAGAAAAGCAAATTGGTCAGGCCCATGCACTTGAGCATCTAGTCTTAAGATGAGGAAAAATATTTTGTGCAATTTCTTTTGACAATTTATATTTTACTTTTCAAGTACACACTGCAAAATTATATTTTTGACTGGCGAAGAAGTTGAGCAGAAAAATGAAAAAAATATTGCTTATCTGAAATAACCATATATTGTATGGTTCCAAATCTTTCAGGCATACCTTATAATCTTGAATGATTATGTTCAACATTTTAAATTGATTACTTGATCATTTAAAAGGCTGATGTTTTTAGTCCTGTACTAGATCTTAATTTGGCTTAAGGTATGATATTGATATTTTAACTAGGTTTTTTGTTTTTCCTAAAACAAACTGAAATGTTGAATGTTTGTACGTGACTGTGCAGTCTTGATTGCTCTTAAGAGTCTACTTTTTAACAGAACGTTATGCTCTTATATGAGCCAACCAGTTTATACTTTCCTTATCATACAGTCAAGCCATCTAGATTTTTCATTCTAAAATCTGCAAAACAGTTTAGGCGTTAACATAAATGTCAGCAGCCTTAAGAAAGATAAAAAGACAATGCTACTGATTAATTTGACAATTAGACCCAAGATACTGCCAGTAAGTAGTAACGTAACAAATGTAAGAAATACTTAACTTAAAAATGATAACTTTAAGGAAACGCGTGCACGTGACTATTGGTCTAACAAATAGGACAACAAATAAAGATTTGGCTCTTGACATCTACTTAAAGCCAGCCCATTAAATCTAAGATGTAGGCCCAATTTAAGAATGACATTTTTATTTTACACTGTAGTTATTTGGCCCTAGTTTTATAGGGTGTAAAGCATCACAATGTATGGTGCTTTTAATGTCAAGTGTATAGTAACATGAAGTATATCTTCCAGTCTTAAAGTAAAACAATTAATAGCCCAAATAAATATAATTATACCGAATTGTAACCAACACAATTATATCCTAATGGGGTGGGGTGTTAATGAGATTTACTTAAGAATTGTAAATCTTGTTTGGAGATCTAAAATTCTTACAAACATTCAACATGTCCTTTGAAGCATATCAATATCACACCTGTCGGTAATTATTTAATATTGTCCTATTACAGTAACTATGCAAGGTCTATATAATGTCATAAATTATTGCTAAATATGAGTGTAGGAAAACAATTCACCATTATTCTTATATAATTATAAATATAAAATATGCCTGATTAGTCACTGTCTGAGCATCGCAATAGTGAAGAAAATGGGTTGTAAATATTGTAGAATTGCACTGTGTCCCTATCTTTCTTTGACATGCATACATATAAATTCAGTTGGCAAAGATATCCAGGATGTATAAGCATTTGTCCCAGTGTATCAATGTGACTAAAGGCCCTGCTAATTGTGATATTTTCCCTGCTAAAGGTTTGAAAGTGACCTGGACAGTCTGCGTTTTGTTCAGATTGAAAAGCAAACCTGCCTGTAAATGCCTATACTTCCTGGATGGTTCTTATCCAACTGCTCCATGTAACTCTAAACAAAGCCATTGACTACCGTACATTTACATGCACTCACATTCCACTGATATTTTGGATATGTTATGACATTCAGAATAATAGAGGAATATATTGTATGTATGACATGTAATCAATGTTGAAAACTGACTGCAGGATGTGTCTGACTAGTCAAATATTCGTGGAAATAGACTTAAATATAAGCTGTGGTTAAATGTTTAACAAATATAGCACATTGGCATCTAAAATAATTAATGTTTTAAAGGATTTAGAAATTAAAGATATGCAAGAGTGTTCTACTGATTGCATTTGTAAATCATGTTGATAGTGTAATCACTGTATTTTTGTCAAGGCTTTTAACTTTTTTGATAAATTGGAGTTGATAGTTTAATACTATTTATTTGTTTTCATTTTAATGTGACGATAATTGATTTCATGTAGAAAACATGAATAAATGGGCAAATACAGTTGATTGATGATAGTCTTTTTTTTCTTTCTTTAATGTTACATTATACTGTTGTTCGTGCTCTAGGCTACTATTGATTGTACGGACCCATTGGGTAAGATAAGTGGGAATTTACCTGCTTACTATCATATTGCTACAGTATATTTTGAATATTTTAAATAAATATTGACCATAGTCATTATGAAGGAATAAATGTAAAGAGTAAACTCTTATAACTGGCAATACATTAAGCTTTAAGCTGTATTGGCTGTCATATGTTTATGTTTTAACATAAGAAAATGTAACCTGAAAAAAGACTGCAGGTTTATGCCAAGGCACAATCAATTTTACATCTAAGTGGCACAGTGGTTGCATATTACTGTAATGTGGCCAAAACAAACAATAGCCTACTCTAAAGCTGGTGTACACAAACAATTGTATATTTAAAGTTAATTGTCTCATATTTAAACACATACTACTGTGTGTATAATCATTTTCATAATCATATTCAGCAGTGCCTTTATAACCTGCTCTTAATACGTAGGAACCGAAGTTGTATGCGTTTGTGTGTCGGTACGCCGTTACGCAACATGTGGTACATTTATTTGCATCCCCATCATGGCAAGTCCTGATATAATAAAAACTGTGTTATATACTGTCAATAATTTGCTGCAGCAAGAAAAATACAAAGCTGCACTTGCAGTTTTAAAAGGATTCAGAAACGGCGCCGTGTGAGTTGTTCATGAAAGTTTCACTTTACTGGCAAATTGAGCTAGCAAGCAGGCTAAATTAGCTACGTACTGTAAGCGATGCACTCACTAGCGGTAACATGAGAATGAACGTGATTCACCTACATCATGTTCCCTTCCTGCTACACAAGAGTCAATAAAACTTTAGATATGAAGCTCATTTACATTTTGTGTCGCTGAATATAGTTTAGGATATCGACTATAACTTATTGTCAATTATAAAAGGACCTGTTAACCAGTGTTAGCTAGGACTTAAACCTATGGGAAGGTGCTTCCTGGATAAACTTGCATAACCTTGCCAAATAACATGAAAAGGCTACCTACATGTAGATTTACTATTCTACATTTTCTATCTCTTCCCTTCTTAGGTATGGGGCCAAAATTAGAGCACCTCATGCCCTTGTGATGACATTCCTATTCAGAAATGGCAGGTGAGAATATTAACCCTCTGACTCTATTATCAATATCATAGACACAGGTAAATTATTTACCAACACCATTGGTTTCTCCTCTGACCCTAGTGTGAAGGACAAATTGAGAGCTATTGTAAAAGCTACATATACGCACTCCCGCAACCTGGCCTACTTTGTGTTCACATACAAAGGGTTACAATCCTTGCAAGAGAAAATCCAAGGAAAAAGTCTCCAGTCACATTCTTTCCTGGCAGCTTGCATAGGAGGATGGTTGGTCTTTGGGGATAACAACAATATCAACAGTCAGGTAGGAAACATTTAATTACTTTTTAGCCTGGCTTTTATTATTGTCATATATTTGCTGTTTATAATGGGATTTCTTATTACAGTATATCAGCATTCCTGACATGAACCATATTAAGAATATAGAAATAAACCATGATTGTGACTTGTCAATCTCCTTTCCTCACACAATGGTTTTAATTTATTTTTGCTATTCTCTCATTTTAGATCAATATGTACTTGCTCTCTAGGATTATTTTTGCCCTATCTCGACTTGCAGTGGAAAAAGGATATATCCCCCAGCCAAAACAAGATCCCTTCCCACTGTTTGCCACCTTGGTCTGGGGCATTGTTTTGTGGCTGTTTGAGTATTACCCTCACACTCTGCAGCCCTCGCTGCAGTCTTCTATGAACTACCTCTATCATGACAGCAATGTGTGGCACGACATATCAGACTTCCTTGTTTACAATAAGCCAAGGACTACTGCTCAGAAATGATTGTTTTTATGATTTTCATTAACATTGTTCAAACTGTCATGTTCATTTGCATTTTCAGCTGTACCGCATGCAGGACCACCGAACATCCTTATACGTACAAAATCATCTGTCCCACAGAATTGACATGCTTTATTGGGGATTAGTCCCATTTAGTTTGTTCTTTGAGATCTGTGCTCCATACCATTTTCTCTGTGTAAAGTGCTAAGGTTAATCACTAATCTGTTTTGACAATGACACCAAGTTTGTCATATTCTGCTATTCACATACTGTGGGAGATGATCCTTATCGTGTGGTGTGTTGACTATTTTCTGTTTGCATTGAATGACATGCAAGTGAATGACAACATCATCTTAATGCTGCAAGGTAAAATATGGATATCGTGATTAAAAATGCACAATGACAAAAAAGAAAAGGATATTCCATAGCATTAAAAATAGATATTTTTTAATTACATTGTATGTTGATTTATATTTTATATTATAACATTTTAGGACATCATAAAAGAGGTTGTTAAACATGTATTAAAGCTTAAAATGGCTTTTCATGGATACATTTAACAAATGCATGCTTGTAAAGTATTGCTGTGACCTCAAAGTTGATTGTTTTGTTGAATATTTATGTTAACGCATTAGAAATATCTTTGTGACAAATAAATACACTGTCTGGGTTTTGGTAATATGACAGAACCGTTTTAAATATTTGTTTTAATTGTATTTCTGATTTCTATTTTCGTGTGGGTTGGTGCTTTACCTTTATGGCTGCAATGTTTATATAAAAAAAAATGCAAATCCATCCTACTGCACTACAGTATGCATGTTATATAGTTCTTTGGTGCAATGCATTCATCTTATTTTAAAGCGATGTGTGTCACTCCCTGTCTCTGAGCTATCTTTTTTCTGTAACTAAACAACATTGCAACAATTAATCTCAAATGGTAATTTGACCATTTTTTGTTGTGCTCCACATGTGATTCAATGCATTAAATATCTGTTCCCATTTTCATGAATATGTTTACTGTAAAACAATACCATATGTTTAACATAATTTAGGCTACTAAACCTAAATCACACCAATTATGGCTATCACATTTGGTCATACTGTAGCCTATATCTTAAAATGTACCCTTTTGACTGATCCTACCCATTATCTTCATAATGGGACAAGCATATTTTGTCAATGACTGAATGTGCTACACAAACCATTTAACGAGACATTGTTAAAATACCTGTTTCATTCTGACATAAGACAGTTGCTGAAGACGTCAGAAATAGTTTTACACCCATAGAACTAAATATAGGATACACCCAGAAACCATCCTTTACGTACGGTAGTGGGGAAAAAAGACTGATTACACACACACTTGCACAGCTTTATTGTGCGTCTCCCAAAGTTGTGCAACACCTGAGGATAAACAAGTTTGTTCCCTCACCCATTTTTTTTTCAGGCTGGGCAGATCATTTATATGACTGCAGAAATGGAGAAGGGACTCACTTCACTGCAAATAGATCAAGAAGAAGCTCCTCTCAAATGGAAGGTGAGGTTTACATTTATATAATTTGAAGCACTAATGCTTTATTAGGTATTAAATGCTTAAAGTTAAAGTATTACAATTTTGTTTGCTTGCAGATTTGAGTATCAGCCATGTTAACCTGGAACATTCAGAAAACCAGAAAATACATAGGACACAGGGCTTTAGCAACTCTAAAACTCTGGTGGTTCGAAGAGGAGCCCCATTTCAAGTCACCCTGCACTTCAAGGGTAGACTCTTCAACATCCGGACAAACAATATCATAATCAGAGTTCTTCTAGGTATTATAACATATTTTGACTTGCAACTTAACTGTCTTTGTGCTATCAGGAATTTTGGACCAAAACATATTGTATTCTCTTCCTCTATTATTAAGTCTGTCTTTTGATTATTTCAAGACAATACCATGTATTTTGATTTATTATGGCACTGTTGGCCAGACTAACTTTTTTAACGGATAAATGTACCTATTCAAGTTTTTGTAAAGTGTTTTTGCAGTGTAGGCCTACACTCAGCACCTCAAATATAAAGGAATATTACTGTTAATACCATTAAAATGAACATGTGGGACTGCCCTGATCTGAGAACCTACATTACAATACAATGCATTCAAAGAAATTGACAATTACTGTATACGGTTGTGAAAATATCTACCTTTGCTTATACCTTCCAGGCCCTGTGTATGTGACGATACCTGTCACCTTCTCGCAGGATTACTCTCCCTCCCTTTGGAGTGCTTATTTCAACACAGAGACCTTAAACTCGCAGTCTCCATCCATAACCATCTGCTCTCCAGTGTCTGCTCCCGTGGGGAGGTACAAACTACATATGGTTCTGTTCAACCAGTGGGGCAAAAAGACCTACAGTGTCGGCAACTTCATCCTGCTCTGCAATGCCTGGTGTCGGGGTATGTCAATAAACATGTAACAATACATAATGTAGTCTTTTACTGTTTTTGAGGGCAACATTTATTATGAAAAACATGTTTTGTTTTGCTACATTCTAGAGATTGGGATACAATATGTTCTTCCTTGTTACTGAATATCTTTATGTATTCAGAAATACTGATCTTGAATGAAATTCTTCTACTGAACATAACGCAAGTAGCACTACATGCTTAATAATAGTCCAAGTGTCAAGTCAGTATCTTTATCTCCTGAAATCTGTGAAATGTTAGCTATTGATAGTTATGTAATATCAGCAACATATTTTACACTGCAACGTATGTGGGAAAAGACTGGATTAATAGAAAAACAGGTCCTGTATGTTTTATTAGAGATCAAACTCCTATTGTATAATAACGGCATTGGTATGTTTATCTGGCAGAGGATGCAGTGTTTGTTCCTTTTGAGGACCAGCGAGGGGAATATGTTCAGACTGACTCTGGTTTAGTGTTTATTGGCACACCTATGAACATTGTCTCCAGATCATGGTCCTTTGATCAGGTGTGTATGGGATACATTAAAGTAACAACACAAATGTCTATGTATATGTATAGTATATGTCCATTTTAAGACCCCTATAATGTTAAAGACAATTATCCATTAATGCCTTAGATTTGCCCTTACATTTATCTTAGTGTAGATTCTGTCTGAACTCACTTTCTCTTAATTTATAAAAAAATAATTATTAAAATGTCTCAAATATAGATATACTGTATTTTGTGTCATCAAAACAATTACAGAAAGACAAGCTAATCCCTTCTCCTGCCCCACCCCCCATCTCTTTCTATCAATCTTCTTAAATAGTATGAGCCAGGAGTTCTGGAGGCGTGTCTGGACCTTCTTCAAGTCAGCCCTCAGCACAGTAAGAACCAACAAAAAGACTGGCTCAAGCATGCAGACCCCATCTACATCAGCAGGGTTGTGTGTGCCATGGTTAGTGTTCACCAAGTCTTGTTATTCCATATGCTAGCTAGTCCAATGCTGGGAATGCAGCATGGTAAATGAGCATGACTCACTACAGTACTTGCCCTGACACTGTTGCCCATTAACGCAGGTTGTGACTTGAATATGAACACAATGTTCTGCAAAGAAAACACACCCACACACAGTGCACCAATAATATATTAACTGTTGTATTATTGTAGCCAACTTAAGTCATTATTAAGTCCAACTTTAAGTGACGTGATGAATAGTTTACAATACTGTTTCGAAACATATGTATACAGAAAAATTATTTGCTTTTTGAATATAGATCAACAGCGAAGATGACCGTGGCGTGCTGAAAGGGAGCTGGTCTGGTGCATACACGGACGGTGTGAACCCTGCCACGTGGACGGGTAGCGCGGAAATCTTAAGACAGTGGGCATCCTCTGGCTTCAGCCCAGTCAAGTATGGACAATGCTGGGTGTTTGCTGCTGTCATGTGTACAGGTGAATATACTGTAGAATGGTAAATGGACCTCATTTATATAGCACTTTTATCCAGAGAGATTATTTTCCTCACATTCACACACACACACACACACACACACACACACACACACATTCACACACTGATGGCGATGTCAGCCATGCAAGGAGACACCTGTCCACTGGAAGCAATTAGGTGTCTTGCTTAAGGGCACCTCGACATTTAGTGAGGAGTTAGCGGGGTTCAAACCAGCGAGTTCTTGATCCCCTATTGCCCTGCTCTACCACTGCGCCACTTACCGCTAGAACAGTCTGTAGTGTTCAAGACCATTAATCAGTCAATACATTTATTTGTTTAGAAAAAGAAAGAACTACAAAAAAAGTCACCAGAGACTGGTTCATAAGAACTGGAATTGAGAATATAAAATGTGTACATAAAACGTTGTGCTGTGAAGCACATTCTGTGCTAGTTTGTCATATCTGTGGCATCATATTTTCTGTGATGCAATATTCCAGACAGACAGAATGTACAATATGCTTATAGTGATTTTACGAGCTTGTGTGTCTTGTAGTCATGAGAGTTCTTGGAATTCCATGCCGCGTGGTCACAAACTTCAACTCTGCTCACGACACCAATGGCAACCTTGTGATCGAGGAGTTTTACAGCGAGACCGGGAAGAAACTGCCTCAGAGCAAAGACAGTGTATGGTTAGTACCTTAGTGACACAATATTGTTTTTTTTCCTGTTGTGTTTATGAGCTATGACTATAAATGAGAGAATCCGCTGTTCATTATGGAAATGTGAAAATAATATTGAAATTGAGTCACGAAATATGCATTAAATCATTAATTACAATATACAGATCAACCGAATAAGACATTCACTGTTTTGTAATACTGTGTGTACTGTGACATTCGTTCTAACAGGAACTTCCACGTCTGGGTGGAATGTTGGATGAAAAGAGGCGATCTGGAGCCTGGAATGGACGGCTGGCAGGTTCTGGACCCAACCCCCCAAGAGAGGAGCAGTGGTACGCATCGAAGAGCTTTGTTTTTGATCAGGCCATGCATCATCCCCAGCCTTCTCCCTCCCCCTCATATCTCCCCTCTTCTGTCCTACAGGAGTGTTTTGCTGTGGCCCAGCCCCCGTCAGAGCCATCAAGGACCGGCGTATTGACCTGGCCTATGACATTCCCTTTGTCTACGCTGAGGTGAACGCAGGCGTCCGCACGTTTGTAGTGAGGCAGGATCAGGTGCTCAGCGTCAGCACAGACACACAGAGAGTGGGATCGCTCATCTGCACCAAGGCCATCGGCTTCCCCAGGCTGCAGAACATCACGGCTGACTACAAACATATCAAAAGTAGTGATTTGATTTCATTTACTGTACCACCATGTAGTCATTCGTGCTGTATATGTCACCCTGACTCAAGTTAACAAGTCAACAAGTTGTAGCATAACATAATAACCCCCCCCACCAAATACTAAAAACATTAATTAATTGTTTCCATGTGGAATGTAGGCTGTAAAGCCCTTTGAGACTGCAATGCCATTAAGGGCTATATAAATAAAATTGACTTGACTTGACATGAAGGATTATCAAACTATAAAACACAGCGGAAGTTCAGGCAGGACACGTGCCACATTGCTGGGTCGTCAGCTGACAGACCTGCTGATTGTTGCGCAACACGCATTGGTCAATTACTTGAGTGCGTTACCTGCTGCTTCCTGCCGCTTCCCTTGCTAGCCCGTTAGCTCCCTCCTCCTCCCCCTGCACCGCTGTTGTGTTGTGTGTCTGTGTTGCTCGTCATGTGTTGTCCTTGTGGTTTGCTTTGTTCTGTTCCTCGGGGAGGGGGGTCCCCTTGCTGCTCTCCCATCTGTGGCTTTCCATGTATGCGCGTGGAAAGGGCTTCCATGTATAAGCGTGGAAAGGGCTTTACATGTATGCGCAATGAAGGGCAGGGAGCTCCCAGAACAGAGCCATACCTCCAAATGTAAATAATTATGAAGTTAATAGTTCTGACTGAACTATATTACTGTCTGACAACACAAAACCTTGGTACTTCTCTGTGGTTGCACGACACCTCTAACCCTAGTCTTGCAGAGCCAGCCTTTACATACGTAAAGTCTGGGACACAGCACTGACTAACTACGTCAGTACATGCTTGATAAGCAAGGTATTTTGATACATGCATGACAACCACCTACGTAACTCAATGACCAAGCCAGACGGTAAACTTAAAATGAGGAATTCGTTGGAAAACTAAACATCAGGACTCTGGCCGGTCTTGTAAATCTGTAAAATTAATAGGCTACGGTTACTGCCTAAAACACATTTTTATTTCAATATCTTAAAAAAAGCAGTGCACTTCTGAGTCAGAGAGTCCTGTGTCAAGCTTACAGGGATATATGTTCAGCACAGAGTTGCTTAGATGTGTGATACTCACTACTCTAACCCAGCATATAAAGTTTGAGATATGGATGCATTTTTAACATTTGTTTTTATCTTTTGAATCCAGGTCCTCAATCGTTGGTTAGTTCAAGAAGTTCAACAATGTCAACTTCAAATAGATCAAGAAGCTCAACCATGTCAGACAACTCAACGTCAAGCAGAAGTAAGACTTCCACATGAACAAATCCATGTGATGCATTAACTTAACATTTTTGGGCGTTTGCAATGAGCAAGCACACACACCTAAACACACACGTATTGTGTTATATCTGCAGGCTTACCGCAAGGTCTCTCTGTCTATTTGAGGCTGGATAAAGGCCCCATTATCGGTGAGCCAGTCCTGTTCACGGTGACAGTAACCAATAATGAGAAAGTGGCCAAGGTTATTAAAGAGCATCTTAATGCCCAAGCCAAAGAGTACAACCGCAGTCCATTAGACAGCTTCTGGGAGACCCACCACTACATTAAACTGGCACCCCTGGAAGGTAAAGCATTTCAGTAAATGAGTATCCGAATGACAAAAACAAATGTCGTGAATTTTTGTTTAATCATGTTTACTTTCTTAAGTTTTGTTTCCTGTTTAGCTAAATGCCGGACATGGTTCTGACTGGAATAATACACTATATAGGCCTACTGATACAGTATAAAGACCAAGCCTTAACCATATGACCCTTGCTCTGTTTCTCTATAGCTAAAGTGCTGCATCACCAGATTAGCCCTTCCCATTACGAACAGGCCGGAGTTGACCTTATCAACCTTGCCGTTGTCCTGAAAGATGAGGCCAGCCAGGAGAGGGCGCTAGCCTCAGAGGAGTTCAATATTGCTAGACCACATCTGAACATAAAGGTACGTTCAGTAAGAGACAGATTAATCTTCAGCAATAGGCTACTGTTGAATCTGAGGGCCATATGATCATTGGTTGGAAATACAATGAATCGCAAGAGAGACGTGGTATACTAAAAATTGACATGACTTGTTTCATTAAGGAGGCTAAAAAGTTCAACCGTGACGTTTCTTACCACTTCTGTAATGACATTACAGACTGTATGTATCAAAATAATATGTGCTTAGCTACAGTAGAAGGCACGTGAAGGCACTCAAAAGTTAAAACAGCTACTGTAACAATTGAAAATGCATTGTACATATTATTGTTACTACAGTATACGTTGTTTATTTTCCCCAGATAACAGATGAAGATGCCATTCTGCCTCACAGAGAGCACACTGCGCTCGTGACTTTCACCAACCCATTTTCTAGACCAGTCAGTGGAATGCTGAGTGTTGCTGGGGCTGGCCTAATCCAAGGCAAGCTTGAATTTAGGTAAGAATGCCTTCAGAGCCTTCATAATCTGTGTCCATTGTTCCATTGAATACAGTATACATTCTAGTAATCTAATCACTGATTAAATAATAACAGCCATTTTTATCTTAATTAAATCAAACAATTTTTAAGACGCATCTCTTGATTTAAAGCAAAAAATGGTGTACCTTATTGTAATGAATGTGTTTTTGTTTTACTAGTGTTACGAGTGGCACATAATATTCTAGTACTATCATAATTTCATTGGGATTTTTAAATGTCCCATTTTTTGTATACTATACATGCATAATATAGTGAGTTTTGCCTCCATTCACTAACTCCCTTAGTTGGGAGGATCTTGCAGGAAAGTTGCACAGCCATTGTGATTGTTCTAGATTTACGATTGGACAATGCACAAATGTGTATGGTATGTTATAGGGTTCCATCTTTATGTTTACCGCTTTATGGTTCAATATTAATATCACGCAATTATGCAACTGTCCTTTTGTCTATCTATGCAGGATGCCTCTAGTTCCACCAGGGGGCAGAGCACAGCAGCTATTACATTTCCTCCCTCTGATGGTGGAAACAAAGATGCTACAGGCCAGTCTAGCTCTGTCCAACAACACTGTGGTCAGAGGATTTAAGATGGTCTCTGTCAATGCTGCTTAGAGTAATCATTGGTCAATGAAACCTACGTGGTGTTTGAGCCATTACTGGTTTATTCTGCTAAAATGTAAATGTTAGTACTCGTCAGTATTGTTAGTTTCTAATTTAAAACATTGTTTGAATCAGCCTGTTTATTGACGGCTGGTTTCAGCATCAATTGTGGAGAAAACTCTGAGAGATTAAATTTGTCCAACTATGATTTTATATAAATATTTGTATTTATTTGTTTGACTTTTCATGTATCTGTTAATATATTTTATGTAATATAATGCATGCTGCTTGAAAATATAGTTGTTACATTATTGTATGTTGCATAAAATGTTAATTATGTCTTGAACATTGGATTGCTTTGTTGATCATTTGAAATGAAATGAGCAGTGTTATAAATGCATGGTTTTATACTGATTGTTTGTCCAAATGAGGGATACCTTTGTATAGTTTTGGGATAATTGTAATTACACATAAATAACACAATGTAACGAAAAAAGAACATCTTTGATTCCCCAAATGAAATTAATTTATCTTTATTAATCTAACTGTCCGTCATAATAAATCAACAATAAAGCATTATATACAAATTGTAGCTAAGCTGACAGGCAGTGTGATAGGCACACGCACACAATGACAGAACACACAAATGAGTTTAAACCTGACAACCAGAATGAATCATTCAAGCTCTAGCCTATGATACAGCATCTTCCAGACTGTTTTCTTATCAAATTATTTGTTAAAAGGGCATATTTTATATAGTTACATTTGTTTTTAGTTTTAGTATGCTAGCGTCCCAAAACGTGATTTTATTGCCACCGTCAATAAATATCTCATATTTATTAAGCAGGCTATAATCTATTTGCAACAGCTAATATGAGGGGGGTGTTAGTTGATATTTATCAAGCTACTAATATATAAAGATGTAATCTCTTTAAAACAGGCCTTGTTTTTGATTATTGTACAAAAACAACAGGCCTATTAGTGGAAATGCATTCATATCTAAATGTTCCAAAGCTAGACTGTTTTACAGACACAGGTTTTCAGTGCAAGACTTTTTGTGTAAAAAAAGTGTGAAACCTCTCACAGAGTATGTGAATTGAATTGCTAAAAAAATATTATAAAGGGAGAAGGAGGGGTAGTATGCAGTTCCCTAGGGATATAAAATGATGGTGTGATCCCTTAATGTTTTGGTTTCATTATATACAGTATATAGGCCTTTTGTTCATTTCCTTGTTGCAAAATCACCACAGGTCCTTTTGGTTTGGGGTCAAGTTGTCCTTTGGGCACTGATTAATATTCAGTGTCCCTCCCCTTAACATGGAAATCAATGGTACATGGCAATACTAAATACAGGTATAGGCCAATGTTAAGGGTCAACACAATCCATTAGCCCCACCGATGAAGAAAGGAGGAGGTTGTATGATCAGACATTGACGACTGATGCCTTCTAGAGGTAGTCCAGCTCTAGTGCGTGACTGAAAGCCTCCAGATCTGCCCGACACGACACCCTCCAGAACGGCATATTCTTCTAAAACAAAAAAGCAAATCAAACTTAATAGAAAACACTCATACAGCCTTTTTAGCAGCGTGGACTTTTCTTTTTGCAGTGTAGGTGCATGATACTGTATTGACTGTGGTTTGGATAGAAATAACTAAACATGACAAACTCCATATGGTTATTTGGCAGCCCATAACACACACATAGGCATGAGTAAAGAAAATTTGATTAGCAACATTAAACACAGCTCAGAAGTTCATGAATTACTACTAGTACATTAGAAGCTGCAGACAAGCTATCTTGAAAGAGTCAGAAGGTTAACTGATTAGTTAAGGTCCATATTTCAACAGTCAATACCGTAAAAAGAGGACAAATTGAGTTATACCTTCTTGGCCACGGTTTCTTCCTCCACGCCGTCTCCAACGACCACATACACCGCTCTCCGACCAAAGCGCTGCGAGACACGCTCAAAACAGCTCTCCTTTCCTACAGAAACACAAGTGTGATACTCATTTAGAAAACCTATGCAAAAAATGTAAGGATGATGCTGTATCTTTTCACAATGGATTTATAATACGCCCTCCCCACACTTGTATTACTTGTCACTTGTCACTATTAATACAGTATATGGAAAAGCTGCAACAGCTACCTGTCTTGGTAGCGCTGTATATGTTTTCTATGGGGAAGGCTGAGCCCAGGCCGTATAGTAACACCTTGGAGAGGGCTGGGATGAGCTGGGTGGTGGTCACCAGCACATTCACACAGTTAGGCCTGCAAAGACATGAGGCACACATACATTAATACATGCCTTATGATTATGAATGGGGTTATTGAAATGGACAACAGCATGTCTTCTATTAAGATGAATTGGCAAATACTGTACATTATAGCTAATGGAATGTGAACTCAGTTGTGAATGTATCTGGGAATGTGAGTTTTGTTGACATCAACAGACCTGGAGTTGATCAGCGCCAGGGCCTTTAGTGCTTGCGTTAGCCACAGGTCTGTTAGAACCTCCATCTCTCTCCTCAGCTGTAGCCACTCGTCCCTCTTCGGGCTGCCCAGCAAACCTGACAATTAGGAAGAGGTTAAATCCTGATGGACATTTTCATGGAAACCAAGGGTAGAAGTATTCTGAACCCCTCTGGTTTGTGCATATTCCAGTTCTTATTTACTGAGACGTTGCAAAACTATGTTTTGAGAGCAGGGCTGTCTCCAGTCTCTGAATAGACAATTCTCACACAATACTCTTGAGCCAAAACCTCAAACACATGGTTTCCAGCATAAAGCGGCCAGCTGTAATCAGCAGTGCCTATGAACAGCCAACTCTGCACAGCTGAACTTGGCAGGACTGTCTGGTCTACAACCTCTTAATCAGCATGTTAGGAAACAATGGAACTGCAAAGATTTTTTTCAAAGAAACTTAAGTATTAGCACTAGCATTAGCAGTATTAGCCACTTTATTTTTTGAATGTGGTAGTAAATACTGTAGTTGTATGTTGTTGATGGGCTTCAAGTCGTATGTATACAGTCAACTAATGTGTATGTCTATAGCCATTATAATTTTATTAAAACTAAATTTTATTGACCACCAGAGGTCATGAGAGGTCACCTGCAACTCCATGGTGGCATGTCATGAGTAAATCGGTTTACCTGGAGGCTCCCATTTAAATTCAGTGAATGTGCTCTGTACTGCTAAGTTAAATTTAATCCACACTCACCCCCAACATTGTTTTTGTATGTGTTGTAGATCTCCTTTACTCGTCGGTATCGGAAGGCAAGTTTCCTCATCCAGTCGACGCCTCCATGCACGCCCGAACCCAAGCACAGAGAACCAGCCCCTGCTGGGCTCTGGAACCCATCTGTTCCAAAGTTATATGTGCTGCAGAACCAACACAAAACAGTGAGATAATTATGTGAGATAATTATGTAACTAAACAATAAAAGAATAATTATTAAAAACTAAGTGCTGCCTGCCTTCACCATAACTGCACAAAAGAAAAAAACTTGCCAGCATACATGGAAATAAAGCAGTATTGTCTTGAATTACTTATCCAAATGTTCTTCAACAAGGTTATGCAATAAAATATCTGGGGTAAGCGGGACAAAGAGAATGACAAAGAGATGTTTTGATGTGAAATGAGTGTTATGGAAATTCTCCAACATTATATGTGGGATGTGTACAAAAAATGAAAACCCACACAGGAATCGCACACACATATATAGCTCTCCGGTTCCAATATCTCCCTGCTCCACATTAAAAACCCGAGAGCAAGTATGGTTCAGAAGGCTTAATAGAGCTGTCAACCTTTGTCAGCATCGCACGGGGCACAACAGAAGACAACAGCAGATACTTTACCTCAGGTCCTGGCCATTGTCGTCTGACGCCACATCATCAATATGGACCTGGTCACATTCCTGGGAAATGAAAAGAAAGCGGATATATCAAGCTGTGCGTGGAGATCTGTTTCAGACCAGAGCTCTGTACAGACAGGTCTGTCCTCTTTAGGAGAGCCTCTTGGAGCCATAGCAGCTAAGGATACACAAGAAACAGAGAAAATACACTGCAGACCTGGGAAAGAAAGGCACAACTTGCTTGGCAAGGCATAACATACAATAACCGTGTAACCATCAAGGGCTTCACGTTCATTCCAGCCTCATGCCGTTTGTGTGAGTCACATGTGGGTCAAAACTGTGTTCGAGAAGGGTTTTGCCGTCTCGTACATGGCTCTCTGATGCGCAAAATACTATGCTGTCTTCCTGTCTTCAAAACCACTGGGATTAAGACCATGTTGTGGCTGAATCATTGGGCTACACAGCCAAAACGCAGTGCAGACATCTGCAACCACAGAAATACGTGCCGATTATTGTGTATTGTGTATTTGGATAAAACTAGAAAAAAGACTTTGCATAAAGCACAACCTATGTACAATAGAAATGAGTATGATGAATCATCATGAAGTTGTTATAGATGTGGTACTGTTTGTGAGGATATGGCAGAACACATCCAACTACCAATAGTCTGACCTTTCTGCTTTTCTCATTACTTTCCCTCCTATTCCCCTCTATTCATTCAAGTATAGCTTAAACCTCTACTGTAAATGCTCCAAC
>JAODUH010013339.1:5557-28170 GCA_027564835.1 Typhlichthys subterraneus | reverse complement strand
CCCCCCCCCCCCCCCCCCCCCCCCCCCCCCCCCCCCCCCCCCCCCCCCCCCCCCCCCCCCCCCCCCCCCCCCCGGGGTGTGGCAGGTCAGCAGACTAATAACAGGATAGCCTTATTTAACATAACAGTGCCACACGGCTCTATTTATAACCATCCACCACTGGCGAGCTGCAGTGATCAACGGCACGCGCTCGCTTTTAGCTAACCTATAGCCTGAAAAAGGCTCCCTTGTTGATTTTGACTTCATGTATTTATTTATTTATTTTACCTAATGTCGTTTACGGGTCATCGCTGCTCAGTGGGTAGTGATGCCTTTTCTACACTGTGTCACTGTCTTCCCTGTACCTATCGGAGGACACAGAGGCCTGCCTTATCAACATTGTCAGCCGAGCACCTTACAGTATAACCTCCGGTGTGATTATTGAATATTTGGTTTATTTTCACTTTTATGGGTTCCCACAAAAGTTCGGACAAAGACCCGGGAAGCCAGTGGCAAAGCCTCCAGGTTATATTACTTCTATATTAATCAGAAGAGTTGGCGTTTTGGTGTTTACAAGGGTTTTGGTCTGACGGCAGCAGACTCGGACAGATGACACAGAGCTATTCCTGTGCTGTGTGCTGCGTGCACAGTGAAAGGTCAGGGTTGAAAAAGGAAACCGGTGTTGCTGTGTCATTGCTGCTCTATGAGTGAGGGGGCAGGGGTCTATAGTGTCAATTCATGTAAATCCACTTGAATGTATGGCCAGTTACGTTGCTACTAGTAGCTGGTCTGGCGTGAATGCAACCGTCCCGTATTTGAATACAAGAATTCTCTGTTTTTTTCTCTGAACGCCGTCACGCAGATGGCTTCAGCACTTCCTTCCGTCTGTTCGTAACGTAACGTATGGCAGGTGCTATGGCTTTGCACAGAAGTGTCTGAAGCTCCGTAATTGCTCTGTACGTATGGTGTAATGCATATTGTACATTTTGATTGCAGTGTTGTTTTAAACCTTTGTTAATGTAAACGGTTACACCACACAAGGTGTGCTTAATATTCCAGCATTATCCAGAGATTAACCTCTCACTGTTCATGCTAGTTAACCCCGTAGGCTTTGTGCAATCGTCTTGCAGTGAATAGGGTTTGGCTCATTCTGCTCCAAGGCGTTCATCCGTAGCACTACGGAACGGAGGTTAAGTCACTGGACAGTGGTTGAATCAGAAAATAACTGGGATCTGGAACTTGCTGACACGCTTGTAATTTCCAGCGAAGGTAGGACCTCTTATCCATGTACAGTGTAGGCGTCCTATACAATCAAGGAGATTGCCCCCGTGCTATATGGTCTTACTATGTGGTCAAGGTCAAGCGTTTCACGACGTCCTGCTTTGGAGGCATGTTGCGGTTCAGACACACCGGTACCATCGAGACTTGCCATGATGGAACAATAGCACCTTTTGAATAGCACAAATGGCAGTGTTCAAACAGCGCACGTGAATAGGTGACGTGTGTATCAAAAGTTTAGATTTCTTGTTGTTTATCACAATATGACAACAGTAGAGGATGAAAGAGTAAAGGACATGAAGTTTACCATGAGGGAGGAATAAAGAGGGATTTAATTAGAAGGCAGGTGCCGTAGAGAAAGAAGGGATGGGAGGGGGGGGGTGTATGAGACGGATAGACTTTAACTGTCTGAAGGACAAAGCCACTGACCCGCGGATCATTCAGAGGATTGCCTTTCAGTCTCAGAGCAAGGTCAGCCTGCTTATTTTACCTCTGTGTTTTCGCTAATCTGTTTTTTTTTTGTGCGCGTGTGCGACACAAACAAACACCAGGGCCATTTGCACGCACGCACAGATACACACACACACACACACACGCACACACGTACAATACACACGCTGAAACAAAGCCCTGCCATGCTGCCCTGAAATAATAAAAGCCTATGTAAGCTTTGCCATCAATAAACATCAGATGCTTTGTTCCTACATCAGTATCACGCTAAACAGCACCTGTCATGAATTTAAATTGTGGTGACGCGCGCCACCACAGACTACACATGTCCACGCCGCATTCTAATAGCTGTGATACACATTCCCCGGCCGCAAGTCGGCCCTCGGATGAATAAAACGCAGTGAATTTCCCTGGCATCGGTCTATTGTTAGGTGTCTTAGCATAACGAGCAGAAATCGCTCGCTGTCTTAAATTGACAAGCCTCGAGGAGGAGATGGCAGTTGGCTGGCTGGCTGCTCATTAGTAGCTATGCTACATTTATGTCAACACATTTACCGACAACCAGTGGGGGAATGCTGCTAAGCAATGGCAACTCCCCTGGGAGCCTGCCAGCATGTGTGGAGGAGATGGTTCCATCGGAGCGTTGAGCTCCTACTGTGGGCTCGCCTAGCGTGCAGCGCTGCCTGATCGCCGCTGGAGCTCGCTTAATGCGGTATTGTGTGTATGTGTGTGGGTCTGCGTGCTTGCGTGTGTTGGGGGTGGAGGGAGCACTGTGAAGTGTGCTATAAATTACAAATAGGATTGAATATGATATGTTTCATTGCCCTACCTGCGTTTATGGGAAACAAACAAGAAGTCATCTGAACTGTAGACGCCACTTTGTGAACCAATACCGCATATGAATATATAATGTGGTCTTTTAAAATATTTATTACCATTTTCATTCCGTACTGGTATCAGGCCAAGCTACAGTATACTGTATTTGGTCAGGCAGTGCAAAATGGTCAAATCTCCACCTGTTGAATGTCCAGGGACATTCAACACATTGTTCCTTAAATTATAAATCACATAATAGTCAAATGTTTTCTAGAGAAAATAGCACAGATAGCATAGCACCCCCTTTTCCCCAAATGAGATTAGAGTATTAATGGACAACGTTATGTCCCAGATTCTAGCAAAACGTTAAAGGTATAGTCAGTTACTTTGGAAAAATCTTAATATTTGAACTCGATCAAAAGAAAAACACCTCTCTGCTCCCTCGGATGCTCCGTCCCACACGTTGCAAATGCATTGCCAAGACTAGGATAGTGTTGTGTGGTGCGGTCTGCCCCAATTTGTTTGTGTAACCATTAACAGAGACAGGGCTGTGTAAAAACTGTGTACTGTTTTTTCAGCATTCACTCGGAAAAGCTAGCGTACCGCGAGGAGATATCTGCTGAATGTTACAGTTTGAATTGTATTATCTTACAGTCACTGACTCTACCTTTCTTCTAAGGTTCATGTTGGCATGTAGCTATTTAACATAATTTAGCCTGCTAGCTGGGGCTATGCGAACACACCATCTCATGTGACAACAACAAACCTTCACATATATCAAGAAACACAATGGACCATATAGTTATTTTCTGTACTTACACAGGGATCTGCAGTTGTCCTCAAGAAGCTTCAGGTGAAAGTGTGTGATGCACAACAAAGACATTGGTACTAGTGGAGCATTGCAGCATTCAGAAGGCTACTTGCTAATCATAAACATTGTTACCTTTTGGCGGCCCGCTGCCAATCAGATTCATCAGATGGTGGGAGAAGGCGGGAGCCTCCACGAATGTATACTTTGATTGGCTTCGTGGGTTTACCAAATAAAATTGCTAACGTTTCAACTAATGAGACCAGAAAAATAAGAGTGTACAAGGCTTTATTAGAATGTGTGAGGCATTTTCCTACTTGGCCTATAGATTTTGTCTGTGAAGTCAGTTTTTGTGTGTGTCTGCACATGGACATGAGCGTTTTGTGTGTGTGTGTGTGTGTGTGTGTGTGTGTGTGTGTGTGTGTGTATATATGTGTGTGTGTCCACATACAGTACATGTTCATGTTTGTATACAGTGTGTATTAGCATGTGTGCATGTTTCTGTGTATATGTGTGTGTGTGTGTGTGTGTGTGCATGTTTGTGTGTGCGTGCGTGCATGTTTGTGTGTGCGTGCGTGTGTCCACATACAGTACATGTTCATGTTTGTATACAGTAGGTATTTGCGTGTATTATCATGTGTGCATGTTTCTGTGTGTGTGTGTGTGTGTGTGCGTGTGTGTGTGTGTGTGTGCGCGTGTGTGTGTGTTGCATGCTGATCTGATAATGAGTGATCAGGGTCAATAGAATGTTAACAGCCCCATGGGAACGAGCACTCGTGGATGGGGAGGTGGAGAGGGAGGGGAGGAGAGGGAGGGGAGGGAGGGGAGGGAGGGGAGGGAGGGCCCAGGGACACAAGCTGTGTCCTCACGCTTGCTCTCTGCAACCGCTGTGTGCATGTGTGCATGTGTGTGTGTGTGTGTGTGTGCCTGCCCTCCCATTAGAGGCTTGGTCAAACAAAGCCACATGTCGAAGATGAAAGCAAGCAATAACACGGTTGTTTTAAACACAGATGCATAAATACATTCATACAGTACATTACAGCTGGATAAATAACAGGTACACTGTAAAAAAAAAAAGTAATTAAAGTAATAATTTAAAAAAATTTAAACAAAACACTGATGCAGTAAAATGAAACATTAATGGTTGTTGTCTGAAACAGCACTGAATGTCATATATATTTAATCATAATATGACTTACGGTAATATCGTGTTTTTGTGATTGCCAACCAATAACCAATATATACGAACGGTTGTTATTGTACTAGCTTAGACTGGAGGACTTTATAGAAAAAAGTCTTCATATGAGACAACGTTGTATGGAAGAGCCATTATACTTGCAAATGGACCATAGTGTGCCAGTAAGTAGTTTTGAAAAGTCATAAACCGCAAGGTGAAAGAGAAAATTTATCGTAATTTCACATGAATGTATCAATAAAAATAGTCAAATTGTCTCAATTGTGTGTCATTGAAAACAAACGCCTCTTGTATAAGTTGGCTGAACGATACAGGCAGGTTATCTGAGATGCGCAGAGTAGATTGCTACGTGACTGAGATCATACACAATGCGCTAATTCTGGCCATTCTGCTTGCTAGTTAAAAGAAGCACAGGAACAACTTGAGTAAAACTGTATCACCTACGGTATGTCTCAGCATGAAGGAATGGGTGACGTTCCATTCTAATAAATAAGGGATTTTCACATTGCCACCAAACTAGTGCGGTATCACTGCTCAATTTTATGCTAACATTTCTGACCTTTGTCAGCACTTAAACTGTCCCAACTGACTTTTAATTCTGAACAAATACATAAAAAAGGAAACCTATGCTAGCTAGCGTTGGTCACATTAACCAGTTCTAAACAACAAAACGACACAGCTAGATACAGTAGAAGTATCACTGTGGGCGTATGATAGAGGGGGGTCAATGATAGAGAGGAGAGTGGTAAAGGAAGAGAAGACTACAAAGGCATTGCATGCTGTGTTTGGTCGTTCCAGTCAAATCCCATGGCAGTCCAGAGATGTTGTGTTTTTTTTCCCCACTTTCTGTGAAGCCCCGCCTTTGCCATCTGATATTCAAATACAGAAGAAACCGGAGAAGGGCTCCTCCCCAGACCACCCGCAGAACTGTCAGGGGATTAGTCAAAGAGTACCAACTAGGTCAACAAGATGCAGGGCCAAGACAGTACACTGGAGACGGGGGAGGCAATTCACCCACACAGAAGCCAGTTTAGCCTAGCTTGAAATGACAAGAACACGTGCACAAACCTCATGCGCAACACGCTATCGGCACAGAAAGATTGTTGAGCGGGTGACCTGCTTTTCTTACTTTGACAGTTCCCATCCCAAAACAACTTCTTGATTTTCTGTAAGCGGGGTACGGGTTACGTATTAGAGATGAGGACCGGAGTTGCAAGATGTAAACATTCACACTGCTGTCAGCAGACCAATTTGATTTTCTGGCAGAACGTTTGCTTTGCCGGGTGAAGGCAAAATGTGAATGAACGTTAAAAAATTAGGATCTTTTTTTTAAAATATCCACATTGGGCTGATTTAATCATGGTGTTTCCTCAGATCATTTCTGGCTGTTGGTCTTCTGTGAACATATTCGGTGTTGTATATATCCTCTTTTCTGCTGTTGGATATTTCTGATACTCCTTCAAAAACAGCCCCATGTTTTTTTCTTTTTCAAGACTAGAGGCCTTTATAAAACCTTTTCTTCTCCATGCCAGTATACCAGAAGGGAAGAAATTACTCAATGGGAAAGGAGACACCATTTCCATTGTGAGCCCAATAATCGTGATCCACCCACAGAGCTCTGAGCCAGTGGATCCTTTCATTTAGATCAGTAACTCTCCAGAGAAACGCAACACGACAACATACAAAACAACAAAGACACTGCAGAAAATGGGGTCAACATACCAGGACACTGACCGTATCAATTGTCTGAACCTCAATACCTAGCTAAACAATATTCTTAACATCTTGTGATGACCCTGTTTAAATAAACCATTGTTTTCCATTGGTTCACTGATAAAATCTAATATACATTCAATAGGACCAGTGACAGCAGTCAAAGATGAGATCGTTATGCCAAGCCAATTTGGCCGAAGCGCCTTATTGTGAGGCTACTCTTTTATCATTGTGCATTGTTACACCAAAATTACTCTTGTAAGGCATGTCTATCACAGATAACGTTTCATCTGTGTGAAACATGCACATATCAAGGACAAAGTGGAATATTTATTGAGTCTATTTAGAGGACTGCTGAGTGTGACTGTTTGAATCCTCTGATATTTCTTGTGTATTTATTTTGAAGCGAGGTCAGAACTTTTCTCTCATGGCCTTGTTTGTGGCACCAATAAAATCTGTTTAACTTGTTAATGAGTAATCCGCTCATCACAAGGTCAATGTTGAGTCTGCACAAGGGATGACACTTTCTTGGGCCGCAAGATGTTCAGGGCATGCATTCAAAACATTTTAAAAAATGACAGTTCATCTACTGAATCGTTAATTTATTTATTTTGCCTTGCAGACTCCGGCAAGTGCATTCTTTTGCAAACAGTCAGGGGAATCAAAAGTAGGTTTCTGTTAACTTGTCTGAGTGCATTTGTAAAAGTTTATTGAAGCTCTATACATGAGGAATGTCACAACCGTCCCCTAGTCATTCCCGATCAAAGGTTACAGTATGGTGTGACTTCCAAAAGTCCCTCCCTTCCCATGTTGCACCTGTTTCCGTCCCAGTAGTATATGTACCTTCCTTCACTCCAAACTTTATGAGGCTCCACGGCTATAATGGGGGAGCAGAGGTCAGAGGTGAAGGGTTCATGTCTTCTCCCGCCCTCTGAGACAATCAAGCGTCTGAGTCTAAATAACTCTTCTCTGTTTGCACTGCTGGGATGAGACACTGATGCTGCATTGGCGACATTCATGTGTTTAATGTGTTTGTTTGAGTTTGTTGTAGTTTTTACTTAAGATATTCCACAGCGCATATAAAGATATTTTAGAGATACGTGGGGTTAGATTACCTAATTCCTGGGTGGAGGAGAAAATCTAATCTCTTGTGTATTACATCTGAAGATCCAAATGATAACCTGTCCCAGTAACCGTTCACTGAACTCTATCTGTCAGGAGAGGTGATTCACAGTTGAGTGGGCTATATTCTGGTATAAAACATTTGAAATGCCTGTTTTCAGCTTGCAGCTATAGCTGGTGCTAATTTATGGTTTAGAGTTTTTTCTCTTTTTTTTTGCAGCATATGTTCTATTCTTCCCTTATGTAGTAATTTGTTTAGTAATTCAAATGTGAGGTCATGGAAGCATTGGTTGTGACTTCAAGGGCTCTGCATCAAAGTGACAAATATTTTAATTGAAATTTAATTACTGAGACATGAGGATAAAAGAATGCTTATTCGTTGGTTTCTCTATTATCACTGTACATAATAAATTAAATACAGTACACCAAAATACAAAATCAGCAACAAAAACTTGAACGGCCTAATACAGTATGTCATATAAATCATCATATATAAATTAGCTGAAAAATATTTCAGTTTAGAAAGTCAAACAACATTTTAATTACAGAACTAAATATAATATACTTATGTTTTCCGTACTGTTATTGTTTTTGTAGGTGTTGCTTATTCACAATATCATCACAATATCACCATCAACACCAATCCACCACTTTACAATGTCTAATAAGCTGCTGCTGTGTTAACAAGGCTGTAAAAGTCAGTCTTGTTAAACGGCATTTGTAAAGTGGTTTTACAAATTACTTTTAAATGCTAGTTAACCTTCCCTATTTAAATTTGCCACACTTTCTTGTGTTTCCTCTGTATTTTGTGGTTTGCCACATCTAACATGGTTACAAGCCCCATAACGTCTGTAACTAACTTTTCTGTTTGCTGATAAATTAGGGAAAATTACAGTCTTTTTTTTGTTACCACACAAATATGGCCGCTGTCCTTATTTAAGGTCAAAGGACAAAGTCCTCTGAAGCACATTTCTGTGCAAAGCTCTGAGGCCAAAGTTCAGGGTGTTCTAGTGGGGGAGAAGGGAGAAAATTGTATCGCCATCTATGTGGCACTTGAGGTTAAAGATCAAAGTTTAAAGGGTACTGTGGTTCAAAAGGTTGCAAGGTGAGATACCATTCAAATTGCTGCACCAGTTTGCTCATCTAACAAAGTATATTCCATACATTTTCAACCTTTTTTTTATGGACTCCATATTTCTTCAAATCAATATAATCAGAGTGGACCAAAATGTGTTATGGTTAATATAATGCCCTGCAAAAGCTAGCGTCAGAGAAACACAATGTAGCCCACAATGAAGAGAAGTGAACAGAGAAGTCTATTATGCAAAATAACATTGGCCACACAAAACAATCACACCAAAACTACAGGTTAAAGATAACACCTACTAAATTGCCAACCAGATCCATTTAAAGTACTAGCCCATATACTTACCTGAGCCATAGAACTATATAATATGACAAGTGACCAATAACAGCATGATGCGTTGGCAGTGGAGTGAGTGGGAGGCAGAGAGAAAAATAAAAAAAGAGAGAAAATAGAATGAGATGGACTAAGTAGGTTTTGTTGCTGTCTTTCTATCAATGAGAACACTGGTGTTGCCTGGCCCTCAGAGACATCTTGTTCAAGGCTATGGTATCTGGTCCAACCTGCAAACCATTAGACCATGTACGACACAAGAAAGAAAACCTTATATCGAAAAACATATCAAGGTGCACATGATGCCTATTATGTCTAGTGATGACCTATACCCATAAGCACAGACCAAGGATAAGTTAACACATTTAAATAAAAGATTAGGCAGATGCTTTCACAGAATTAATGTTGCCCTCGGGGCTGGTCAGATTGTAACTTTAACGTACTGGTCGGTTCATTGTCTTGACTTTTTTGTTTTAAAGCAGTTTATTTTGTATTTACCTACCATTGGTGTGTGTATCCTTATTCATATTCTTATTATTAGCAGTAGTAGTATTAGCTGGTATGCTGTTTTTGTTATGTAGCCTACAACAGTGGCAATTTTTTTTTAACACAGTAAGCCTAACTACTGTGTATACTTATGATGATTTAATAGGCCAATCCTGTCATTTGTTTGATGGAAATCGTATTATAAAACTGTTGTAGCAGGCTACTATCGAACACGTTACAGATAGATAGCCTGTGTGATAGTTTTACAGGAGTAAGCGGGGCCTTGTTGATGTGGAAGAATATCAAGGATTGTTCCTTTAAGGGTGGTGTCAGCGACTGCGAGGAGGAGGAGTGTAGCCTCTGCCGAGTTCTCCAGTGCAAGCAAGGGGATTCCGAGAATAAACAATTCCGATAGACTCCACCACAGGTCGCAGACCAAGATCACTTCGATCACAGTCGAAAATAACGAGGCATTTTGGACTATTGCATTTTTACAAACAGCCTCGTCGTATTTTTTGTCCGAACTGTGAAACCGATGCGACCTTTTTCATTGAGACTAACCGTGGAATTGCCTCTCGAATAATGATGCGCCTTTTCGGTTGACTGGGGTCTGCCGCTTGCCAGCACGGTAGACAACGCAGGTAGGCTACGTGCCGAGATGAATGTACAATATATCAATGGTATTATTAGGACTTGTTGTATCACACGATTGTATTTGAGACGGGTGTCAAAGATAATACGAGGTTTAGCGTGTTTCTGAGGATACAAGGGTGGTGTGTCTCGAGTCGAGTACCGTACAGGCGCATATGATAGCGCTGAAAACGCTGCATAAAGAAGTCGGAATAAATCATCTTGTGTGCCTGCCGTGCCATGGCTTCCTACAGTTAGAAAAGGTCAGCATAGAAAGTCCCAAATGCCTCTTGTCTTTATTATCAAAATATCTGTCCCGTGATTGGCAGAATAAATCTATTTCACTACTATTTTTGTGCCAATTCACTACGGTTCATGTACTGTATGATAGCTAGAGTAAGCTAGTCGTACCTTTTAGGCAGCAGACATGTCCCCACCTAAAATGAATAGTAACTACTAGCCTGCTTATTTACCATCTGTGATCTTATACAGGCCTGAAATTGTGAGGAATCAAAATAACAATACCGTTTGTATATTATGGTCTAACCATTTGTATTGGTCCTCTAACATTACAGGTCGTGTGTTTGACGTCATGTTCTGTTAAAGAGTTGTGTTGTAGCCTACGGTGGTTCTGTAGTCTAATCTAAACATTAACAATAAAGTATCCTACAGTAGTTGGAGCACCACCATGGTAAAGGCTTTGCCCGGTTCAGTTGCTCTGTGATCACTACGTCAATGCGATGTACAGTGCGTTGTGGAAGGGTGGCGACAAAACAACCCGATGATTAAACATTGTAAACACAAAGTAGGAAGCCCGTGGAGCACTGACTGCCGCAAATAAACCGTATACATGACCCATTTCACAAATAAACATTCATTGTAATCGTTTAGTCATAATGGCTAATACAAACATGAATTAAATAATAAATTATTGGAACTACTCAACATATTGTTTTTATTTTCTGTCTTAAAATAAAAAATAAAATATTTGAGATTAATTGAAAAGCATAGGCCATACTGAAAACCTTTTAACCCTCCCTAGGTTTTTCAGTTTGCTTATTGTATGCTACTGCATCTCTTTCTATAGTAAGTCATACAATTTAAACACCATCATTATTTTGTAATTTATTCTGATATGGATTGGTGAGTTATGTCCTTAAAGTACTAATGCCGTGACCGACAGGCAGACGGATGAATGGTTTGTGCAGATATCAAGTTATTATGGGGTGTTCCTTTCTCCTTATTGCGTGCATGCTGAACCACGGGGGCAGGGGTTTAAGTTTGCGGTAAGACACAGGGGCTATGGCAGAGTGCATGCCTGCGTTGGTCCAGGTGCACAAAGTGAAGTTGTCACAACTTCCTGCCAGAACCTGCTCTACGTTATTCATTCCGAGTGGGGGGGTAGGGGGGCAGACCTGTATAAGTTTGGCTATTTTCTTCACAGTACCTTTTTAAGACCAGTAATTTTAACATGCGTGGTGCAGAGTAAAACCTCTGTAAAGTCTAGTTATTATAAATACTCTTTATGTCTTCATGCCCTTCTTTGTTGAGTGTATAAGCTGCTTAATTATTTGACCCGAATTTACACAAGATGTTCAAGGTAGCTAAGCCGGTCCTCTATTGCCGTAGATAAGTAAAACCTCCTAATGTCCAAGTCGACTTTGAAGTTTCACTTTAAAAGCACTCTTGTCCGAGTGGTTTGGTCTGGCTGAAACTCCAAAGAGCGTCTGCGTTGAAGGTAGCTTGATTTGTCTGAGCCATCTGCCATGGATCTGGATGGATGGTAGCATGCAGCTCAGTAGTACGACATTCAAATGGCTAAATGCAAATGTAGTTGGGCTTGCTGAATAACCACAAGGCTGCACTCTGGCTCTGCTCTCTAAACACTAATTCACTGACTAGATGCGGGACACGACAACAAATCATATCTGCCATTACAAAACACTTGTATTGTGCTTGCGAGCTCGTGTGCACATGCAAATGTACATCTATGTTTGGAGACAACATGGCGCCTAAGCTTGACATTTGCATAGTGTTTATAATGGCTTGTCGTTGGCTGTGGTTGCCTGAGCCTCCTAATGTCTGTATTTTGATGTGTCTGGACCAGCAAAGTATAAAGGTGACATACACAACTTCAGAGATAACCTGGCCTACTAAACAAAACTAGCTACTTTCACAACTGTTGTCACGCATACCACTGTTCTGTTTTTGATGTTTGTTATACTTTAACTCACTGTCCAGCACCTAAACTCTTGACCACTGCACATGTCTCCAGAGGCATTTGGAGAAAGATATTAGAGATGAGCGTATGTTTCATCCTTGGGCATGTTTACTAGGAAGAACTGTGAATGAACATGGAAACTTACAAACCTCTTTTAAGAAGCCTACTTCTCCTTATTGTATTATATGTAATGCAGCTTACTACTACTATCTTTAATTGGCAAAGCACTGCATGTGCGTTATGTAGCAACATAAAAACAATTCTGTGTTCTATGTCATAGTAACAGTAGTAGATTTTCTGTTTTCGTTGTCTTTCTTGCTCTTAGTCATGTTTAACCACAGCTGTCCTTCCTCAGCCTTGTAAAGCACTCTGCAGCCTATCTCTGTCCCACAAAGTTCATTATTGTATAACATCAATACTGATAGCGAGAAAATCACTTGCCACAAATAAGGACAACAAAAGGAAATGTCAAAATGTGAAAATGCTGTTTTCCTTTTTTCGTACTCTTGTCAGAGAAGTGAAACCTAGCTAATAATAACATGCTAGGCTATTAAAATGCAACCAAAATAAATGAACTCTGAGGCCATTATGTAAACAGTTGATTGTAACACAATGAGACATATAGCCTTGATGTTATATGCTGCTTCAAAACTTGAAAACATACATTTTTGACTAGTTGCTGATACTGGTGCCTTTATCGATTGATAACAGCATTATTAGTCTGACCACATGGCAGCTTTTTAGGAAGACATTGTTCTATGTCACACGTCTAGCCTGCCTTCTCGCTCACACCAATTCTTACCATTGCTCCTGTCATGGACGTGGGTGTGTGTCTGGTGGTGAAAGGGTGGGGGGGGAGAGGAGGGGCAGGCAACCAAAGTAAATGGGGCTCATTTTGATAACACGGCAGGAAAGGCTGAATGTATCTTTTCAGCCGTCGCTCCCCGCCCCGGGAATGACTAGATGGAAGCGGGGAAAAGATGGATGCCTCCGACCGCAACCTCTGAGCTGCACTGGCCAGAGCTCAACCCCCCTGAAATCCTTCCACCTCCTTGTTCAACCTGCTGCCCCCCCCCCCTTTCGTTTAGCAGCACGTTTCACCTTGGCCTTGGCGTACTGACAGGCCCCTCAATTATCGCCACCCCGATTGATCGTCGCTGATTGCAATTGCCGTGAATTATTTAGACCTCGACGACGAACACGATCTCACAAAATGAGAGGGGGATGGGCAAGGGGGTGGGTGGGTAAGATATTGCTAATGTATTTCGGCCCACGCAAAATCAGCCGATCCACCACAAGCCACGCTGATCGATGAAGCCGGGCAGGGGGTGTGGTGGGAGGGGGTACAGCCACCGATGGTCGTCTGGAGGTGAGGAGGAAGTCGCGTCTTGAAGGGATGACGTGCGGTGCCGGCAATAGCGCCCCCTCCTGGCTGACGTGGGAGGGTGTGTCTGAAGGTCTCCAAGGCCACACACAGTCGCAGTGGTGCGCGGGTATGAACATGCTCCAGCAAATGCCCGGTACGCAGCTTTGCTGTGCGTCGATGTGGTGCCTCCCTGGAGCTGTGGGCACAGCGGGGGAAACAACACATGAAAGATGGCTGACGTTTGTTAGCTGTTGTTGTTGTTGGCAATGCTGGCAAACGGTGATCCCCAGAATGTGATCCCAAGGCCGAGCACTAAAGTCGCCAGGCCCGCGCCACAAAGCCCTCGAACAAAGGTCAGGCTTAACGCTGGCATCTGACCAGCGTACCCCTCTTAATGTACTCAATTCTATTTACGTTTTGCCCTCTCTGTGTGTTTCCATATGTCCCCCAGCATGTCCTGGGGGTTGAAGGTTAGCGCAAAGGCCGTCCAATGAGAGTGTCTGCTTGAAATGCAGCTGGACTTGCTGCACGTTGAGGCCAGGTTGTTACCCAACTGTGTCTTATTTTAACCAGGTTATGTGGCTGGCAATGCAGGCAGATGGAGGAAAAAAAAAAAAAAAAAGCCGGGGCTAAGTGAAAATGCCACTCATTCCTGAAGAGTCCCTGGCTTTGTCAAGGTTAGTGGCTTGTCTTTGTGAGTTGAGGGATTGATGCATGAGCCTGTCTGGCGCTGAATTCAAAGTCCAAGGCTGTTACAGGCAGCAATAGTGCCCCCCCCTACCTCCTCTGCAGCTATCACGGATCCCACCCCCCTCCACTTTCTCCCCCGCCCCGCCCCCCTGTCCTTCACAACTTCTTAGCAGCTTGTCCTTTTGGGAACCTTGAGCAGCCTAGCCAAGGACACAGTGTCTGATGCAGTGGAAGCCTGTGTACTTGGAGAGGGGGGGGGGGGTTACTTACGTAACGTTCTGGTTTAAACATGGCCGTATGACTTCTCTGACAGAGTGGTGCGACGCAGAGGCTGTAGTGTAGTGCAAGTCCACTTGCCCACCCCCGAAACCCCTCCTCCAACTGACAAGGAGAGAGTGTGTGTGTGTGTAGGGGGCGTAGTATCCCAGCAACTTAATTATATCTTTCTGTTTTAAAAGCTTTCATTTTAAATTAAATTTTCCCAAGCAATTAAGTAAAGAGGAGTTTTCAGAATTTATGAATGAATGATGGATATATTGCCCAGGAGGGAGGGTGGATATGTGATGTATGTGCAGGAGGTAAGGTCCATATGCTGTATATGCTGCTGAGACGGTGTCTCGTCGATTTAATTTATTTTTTGCGCCAAGGGGTCTGGTTGGGACGGGGGCAGAGTTTAAAGTTCAGAGTTATCGTCGCCTGCCCAGCCCACGGCGAACTCTTGGAGAGTCAATATGTGGGGTTATTGTTGCATCAGCAGCGTAACCGCAAAGGACAGTGGGACCGTCGCAGTCCGACTGGAATCAAACGTATGGACATTCGATTCCAGTATATTCAGAGGGGCCGGCGTGTCACATAGATGAGCTTGGATTTCACCTGCCGGTGTCGGACAGCGTATCTCACACGGGTTTTGCGTGGTCTACACACTGACTGCCTGTGCGTAGTACCCAGCATCCCAAATTCCCCGTCAGCTTGGCCAGAAAATGTGGAACTTTTTCGGGCTTTTTCTACTGACGAGACGAGTTGTTGCCGGGCAACAAGGGGCCTGTGCGGGTGGCAGTGGAGAGTAATCAACGCGTTGTGTGTTTCCTGGGAGAAATCATCTACTCATTAGCCTGCTTTTCACTAGAGGGCCCAGATAGGCCAAACGGGGTTTATTCAGAATGCATGGCAAACAATTTCCTCTAGAATTGTTGTTTGTGTGTGTGTACGAACGAACATGTTGTCCCAAACACAATGATTTGTCAGTTTTGTATAATGTAGTAGCCAAGTTTGACCCTGTGCCTTCAAACGTGTACCCTTGGCCTTGGCCTCGCTAAGCTTGGCTTGCTAGCCTTGCTCTGGGCCTATATTTACCCACAACAGGATGTGTCTCTAGTAGCTGCTGTGAGACGTCCTCTCTACATTTCACATGCTCTAACCTGCTTTATTAACACATTGATATCTACGTTACTCTTTGAATTAGTATAATTCAATAAATCGTGGCTTCTCTATTAGGAAAATATAGTTATATCCATGATTCTTTTAAATGTATTTAATTCTTTTTCTTTTTTTTCTTTTTTTTTCTTTTTTTTTGTAGACGTTTGACAAGCCTGTGGCCCACTTGAGAATCCATTAAGCGAAGTGATGTTAGTCAGTGCGTCCTTGCAATAGCTCAGCAAACACTCTTACGCAGTTGTGGTTGTGAACCCAGTGCTTTCTCATAGCCCTGTCATAAGTGCTAGGGGACACCATTTGAGAGGCGATGGAGAATGCCTAACTTTTGACTTCAGGCGACTCCATTAACCTATTACTTAGGGAAAATAGACTGGTGACCAGAAGGCTGCTGGCTCATACCACCGGGCACCCTCTCCTCCCCTGAGCAAAGGGCAATTAACCTGAATTCTCCCAGTAAATATTATCTAGCTGTAGAAATAGGAGGGGGATGTTGTGTGATTAATCACATACGTTAACAACTACTTTTAATAAAAAAAATGTCCACTAAGCAGGAAGTACAGATAATTGAATCAAAACATTAGAATTTTTGAATCATTTATTTATTTTTTACTGTTTGAAGTTTTACTTTTGTTATCGAGAAAATTGGGCCGCAGAACACGTAGCTCTATTTGTACACCAATCTCCCCCCCACGCATTGACATCTCTCTTTTCCTTTTGGCATTAAGGCTAGAGCATGACCTTGACCTGACTGATGAGGAGGTTTCTAAGTAACTTTAACTCTCCAGTGGGATATCCAATCATGTGACACCCTTCACCCATGCACCCCCTCCACCCTCTCTGCCAACCTTGTGAGTCTATAAGGGGAGGTGGGGGGGTGTCTCCCAGTATGATAATCACACCAAGGTCAAACGGGTCGAGGTCATGTCAGAGCAAGCTCCGTGGCTTCCCATGATTGCTCCAGTGAACCCTGCCCTTATCTGAATTCGGGAAACTGCAGGCCTGGAGTTCCTCCGTATTTAATTGTGGTGACCGGACCAAAGCAGCTTTAGTCATCATCATCTGGACTCTCAATCACCGATGCCGGCATATGTCAGTGAAAGGTCAGTTCGCGACCGCAGTGACTCATGTCCTGGATTTGTGTTATTGCAGTTGCTTTTGCGCCCTGCCTCCGTACAGCTGCCCCTATGTTTAAACAGTCACTGTCTCGCACTCTCCTTTCAGAACAGCGGTGTCTCCAGAGTCTTTTTATGCTAGCAAGTTAACGTGGATGTGTTTACCATGTGGATTGGGAAATAAAGGCTGTTGAGTTGGCAGTCTGGGTAATGCAGTTCTTCAATCTCCATGCTAGTTATGACATTAAGGTTAATTAAGGTAAATAACGGGCAGGCACTACTTCCTCTTGCCTCTTATCTTATTTTTGAGTTTTTATTTTATTTTTATTTAATCATAGTGTATTGTAAACTTCTGAATACATTGTATACAAATTAATAATTTGTATACAATTAATAATCTTCAATTAATAATCTTCATCCATGCTACTGCAGCATGCTTGTTCATAAATTATTGCATGTGGATTTATTTTGATGTGTATCTAGACTGGCAGCCCTTCGTGTTGTTTTTATACACTTTTTATTATTTGTGTTTTATTTCGCTTATGAGCAAAAACATTTTTTTCATATGCCCACTTCCTCAAATAGTGTTTGTCCATAGAACAGCTGCACAGGCTACCCACAGCACACATTCAGTAATTGTTCATACAGGTGTTTTCTGTAGGCAGTCGGTTAATTCACATGAGTAATTGGTATCAAAATGTAACATCACTAGAAAAAGAAAGAAAGAAAGTTGGCTTCCTTGTGTTGAGATTAGGCAGGGTTTGCCTACAGTTCATATTAATGGAAGTGTAAGAGCTGATGTCTGGTCTAGTTGTCACAGAGACCTTCGTGCTAAAGTGCTTCAATGCACATGTTCTAACATCTAGCCTAATTTGACTATAGTTAGATGACACTTGTCGTAACATCTCCGTTTTTATGTTCATATTGCATGTGCAGAACCAGTTGCCCAGCTAATTTCAATGTATGCAGGCTTGTTTTTTTGCCAGCTCAACCAAGCTGAAATAGCAACAAATATTTTTGAGATTGGCTCGTGGTGGACAAACCTCTATCCAGTAAGTGCCTTACAATAGAAAACGCACATGTAAGCGAGTGTGACCAAATGGGAATACAAACCCTAACCCCCCTAACATATACTTTCGCTGCATTCAGGATGGCGTTGTCTGAACAGTAGGTTACAAAACAGGGATGAGTTTGGGCTGTCCATATAGGCTTTAGATTGTTGTGTTTTAGCAGTACAGATGCACAAGATGATGGTAGGACCAGAGTGGCTCTAGAACCACTTCTGTCTGCATAGCTGCACTGTTCCATTTGAAGAATATGTCCACGGTGGCTGTCAACATATTTCGATTTTAAATTTCATGCATTTCATATCAGCATTTCATATCAGCATTTCATATCAGAATGATATGAAAGATGTATTATAAGTGACATTTGGTACTGGTACTAAATAGTGATGATGACTCACAAATAAAACATCCAGGCAAATATGCGGAGCAGCTGCAGTTCCTGCTTGTCACTGAGCAACACTCGCCACGGCCATTAAACGCAGCAAATGTCTTTTAAAAGTAGTTGAAGAACGTTCTGAACGCTTAAAAGGAAACGTTTCCTTCAGTGAAAAAGTTAATTGAACGTTCAGAACGTTCAGTTTACTGAACGCACCCAGTGTCACTGCTCCGCTCTGCCCATTGAGCTACAGTAGACACGCCCCTTAAATACCATACTTGGAAGATGACATGCCAAGCCCCGACCACCTGACTATTTACACACAGGCATGCACGACAGTAACCTGTAGCGCTTGTAGGATTTTGTTTTCGTCTCAAGGTGCAACAACAGAGCAAATCTCTCTTGTGTAACTGCATTTATGTGTCCGGACGACTTGCACAAGTCCACCGCTCCCTCATACCACAAAGTATTTTTAAGTTAATCCTTGTTTGGGTTATAAATGGTTATGAAAGCTAGATCACAGATTGTGTAACTAGTAACAGTCGCTTCCCCAATGCATTGGTTACGCACACACACGCATACAAAACACACGGTTGGTGCATAGGAGCTCAATACTTGTATAACTGTGTTTACACGTCTAGGACCTGGCTCTGGCACAAGAGCCAAACAAATGTAGTTTATCCAGGGCCTCTTTTCTCTCTAAGCCACCTGCCCTTCTATTCAGTGTTGACCTTGGTGCTTAATGGAGGCAGGGCCTGACCTACATCCACCCCTTACAGGAACTCGAGCTCCACCAGCCACTGCCAAATAAGAGATTTGACACCCTTCTCCACTTATCCAACTGCTGTCATTTCTGTCTTGCTCTCTTTGGCCCCGTTTGTTGCTCCACACATCATCTGCATATTCACATCTACATATTCACATCTCTAAAGTGGATGGGTTCTGTCTCTCCCAAGCCCGTCTGGCAGAGGAGAAAGTAGAGCAGCCTGGCTTCATGACTTTTCTCTCTGAGGCACCGGCGCTCCGGTGTGTAGTAGGTCAACGTTAGCGCACACAGAGGCTTAGCACTCGCTAGTAAGAGTTTAGCAGCAGCTGGGTCAACCCTTCTCTGTTTTTCAACGTCAAGAAATGGCTAATGCAAAGCAGTACACATGCAAACACTCAGAGAAGCTAATATCTGATGTGATTAATATCTCTGTGTAGCTGGCTACATCCTGTTTGACCCCAGGTTGCTAACAGCCCTGATGCTAGTGCATTGCTTAGTAAACCACTGTAGCCAATCTGCTTGCCTGATGCTACCAGTGTATTCTTTTACCCATTAATTTCCTAAGGAACTGAATGTGCATATATAACCTGTGACATCCTAGCTTGATAGCTTCATTATCTGTTATACACTGCATGTTGACACAATGACATTTGAGATAATATATACAGTAATCCATTTGGTCACAGTATTTAATTATATAATTACTGAAATATGGCTCCATTCTTTTTTTTTTTTTTTGACGTTGTTTTTTCCTAGTGTATTATTACAGGATCGTTCATCTTGTGTCTGTGAGTAGCTTGTGTTTTTGATTATTCAATTAATCTTTGATTAATTGAGACTATAAAATGACAATACATGAATACAAAATGATAATAAATGCTCATTACAATGTTCTGAACGCAAACACAATTGCTTAATTACGCATTATGCATCATTAAGCAAGACTTTAAGGAGATGTGCGTCGTGATCAAAATCAAACCTAGTAATTCAGTTTACACTGTTGAGACACTGTTGAGATATTGAATATAATGGAATCAACTGGAAGCAAGAACACAATTGTTGACTTTGAACGTGTCATTCCAACTGTGCGTGCGTGCGTGCGTGTATATACGGGTAATAGGAACGACACATCACAGAATACTGCTTAATGAAGGAATGGGTGCATGAGTGCGTTGTGTGTGGTATAAGATATTTTTGAGCCACTGTACTGTGGTGATCGTAGGGTTTGTGTGTGGGTGTGTGTGTGTGTGTTGGAGGGGGGCGGGGTACCAGCTCAACAGTAACCTAGAAAGACTTGTAATTTTTCTGCTGCGGTAGCATGTCATACTTTCAAGGGTGTTACCATTAAATAAGGCAGAGGACCTCATTTGCAGTTATAGAGAGCCTAATTCACTTCCGCATTATGGGACTTTAGTTTGAAAAAAATATGTATGGCTTTGTGACACAAAGTACACTTTTGTCTATTTATAGTCAGTATTTTAGTCATACATTTAAGTGTAAGAAAATATGTAATTAGTAAGACTAAAAACCCATATGTCGCGTATGTGACGCCATGATGTTGATGACAAGCCAAAAAAGCATTGTTTTGATGACGTATATTTTGCGAGACGAAAACTGTTGTTTGCTGAGCGGTTCACTGAGTGTTTACTCACACACCATATATTATTTTTACTTTACTAGTTTTATGACTACGACTTTCTTAACAAATATTAACTATAACTATTCTTTTAAATGGACAAACATATGTTTACTGTGTTTTAATATGTTTACAATTCAAACGGGTTGAAATCTTAAGTCTCTCCTGGACATTAACCACTCTGGGTTAATGTCCAGGAGGTGGGGGGGCAGGGATGGAGAGGGGAATGCCAGCTGGAGGCCAGTATATTTTTGAGTGTATTATAGCGTGGGAGTGACCGTTCCTGTACAGGCCAGCTAATGAGGGTCACGTCTGGCCCAAAGGCCGCCCGGCAGCGTAGTTTCCGAAACACCCGGCCTCATCAGGGTAGTCACTCTTTCTTTCTTTATTCCTCTTTTATTTTTTTTTCTCCCCCTCCATTTTCTCTGTTTCCCTTGATCAGGCTCTGCAGAACTCTTCGTGCGATCTCAGGGAGAAGGGGGTGAGGGGGGATAAAGGGAGAAAAGTGGGTCAGGGCGACCTATTTTTTTTCTTTCTTTCTCTCTTTCCCACACAGTTCACGGAGGCAGAGGGTGGTGGTGTTATCGTCAGTTAGACGGGGAGCGGGGCCTGATGGGGGGGAGGCAGGGCCTTGCCGTGGGACTCAGCCACTCAGAACTGGGTCAGCGGCAGAGGGCTGCGTCTTGTAAACGGCTTGTCATAGCAGGCAGAAAAGCTGCAAATGAACCATAGATTATATGCCCCAAGCTGAGCAGCGAGGTCTCTCCTCGATCCCCAGCTCCACAAATCAAATACACACATGCACACACACGCGCGCACGCCACGCACACTTAGCAGAACACCAGGAGTCTATGAAGCACTGCCACCTCTTATAAGTTCCTCTATTCCCCTCTCAGACTCCAGTAATAGCGTTTGATTACCGCAGTCGGACCTGACAAGCTCCGAGCTTTAGCCGCACAAGCTTTTAAGTCAAGGATCTTTTCATATTCTTCTGGTTTCTTCAGACAAGCGGGACTGTGTTTTTTTATTTTTTATGATATATTTTATTTATTAATATACTATTCTATATTTTTTATATCCCACTTCCTCCACATTTATTCAGGTCAGTTTCTTTTACTGTAAGTTCAAACCTAAGCTATGCAAATGCTTATTCAAGCGAGTATCAGCAGTACTAACACCCCAGATATCACTAGCAAATCATGTATTCTGTCGTAATATGCATGTTTTAGTTATTAGTTTTGCTCTGAAAGAACTTGGCCAAGTTCAGACGCGCATAACATTTTTCTTCTTTTTATACAAAATCATTCAGTGTAATTAGATTAAGCAGGTACTGTAACTTCTGCCCTTGCTGATATTACGTTTAAGTTCCAGGGGAGAAGAAATCTAGCCACTACACATTTGATATTGATTTCACATGGCCCTGCACATTGCTAGTTGCCACCCATCCTTTGGTTCGTACCAGAGCCGTGTAAAGAGAGAGTTGTCATCTCCATTCACTCCAATGGACCGTTTTTCACAGGTTTTTCACAGGTTGTTGTAAGCAGGCTTGGACCTTAGAACAGAATATCTGGGTTTAGACTTGTATCCGGTCTGATTATAAGTTAGTGAATGCAATTTTCAGCCATTGGACCTCAGTCATATTTCACTATCTGGACGAAAGTCTCCCTGTAATGAATCTCAGAGGACAGTATGGTGCCTTCACACCCAAAGTTGCTTTTGTTTGTGTGTGGGGGGGGGGGGCAGATTTCATTGCTAATACGCACAGTGCTCATTAGCGCTTGTGTCACTTGGTTTTCTCTATACTGGTCCTGGGTAATGTTAATTGGTTTCGCTCCCCGTAAAAGCAACCTTATTAGCCAAGGTGTCACACTAACGAACATAGCATAATGTCCTGGGGCGGAGCGGAGCTAAGCACACAGAGGAACAGGAGTAGCACCGCACCTCTTGTTGGTCTCGTCAGCGCTGCTAGCTGCTTAGCCTAGTAGCTTGCACCTCTTGTTAGTCTCGCCAGCGCTGCTAGCTCTGTAGCCTAGTAGCTTGCACCTCTTGTT
>JAODUH010013330.1:17332-28177 GCA_027564835.1 Typhlichthys subterraneus | reverse complement strand
CTCTGTACAATGATTGGCCAGAAAACCCTCTGCAGCCCACCTCAATAGGGACACATTTTGCCCTCCATCCCTGCCTCCGACACTCATTAACTAGGTCCTCATATTTGGCCCTCTTCCTCTCATATGCCTCCTCAAGCCGGTCCTCCCAGGGAACTGTCAACTCCAGCAGGACTACTTGTTTTGACGCTTCCGACATCAGGACCATGTCTGGCCTTTGTGTGGTGACGGCAATGGATTCTGGGAATTTAAGCTGCTTCCCCAGGTCGACTCTCAGCTGCCAATCTCGCGCAGTGGTCAGGAGCCCACCTGATGCCCTTGACTGAGCTTGAGGCTTCTCCCCTGCTTTGATAAAAGGAACTGCCTGCCTTGCTGGGCACTGGTGTTTGGCCTGACTGATCCCTGTGCAGATGAAATCGGCTATTGCCTTCAGGACCTGGTCGTGACGCCAGCGATATTGCCCCTATTCCAGTGCCTTTGTACAGGAGCTCAGGATATGTTCAAATTATCCTCTCCTCTGGCACAGGGGCAGGCTGGCGTCTCCGACAACCCCCAGCAATGCAGATTGGTTGGACTGGGGAGGACATCATAAACTGACTGGATCAAAAACTTGATCCTGAGAGGCTCTGCCTTCCAGAGCTCTGCCCATGAGAATTTCCTCTCCAATGCGTGCTCCCATCTAGTCCATGCACCCTGCTGTTGCATACCCACCATCCTACTGGTACAAACTTCCTCTACTCCTGCTCGCACTTCTTGCTGGACCAAGTGACGTCTGGCTTTGCCTCTGGCCTTGCTGTAGCAAGTTCTTGGGATGCTGCCTAGCCCTGCACGTCCAACTGCCACTGCTCCAACAAGAACACTGTGCTGTAGTGGTGATTCTGCCTGGGTCACAGCCTCCTGGGCCCTCCGCTTCCTTCCAGTCCTTACTTCAATGCCTGCCTTGGATATTTTGCTATCAGTAGAGTCTCTATACTGCAGCACCTCCCTTGCACGGGTGACCATGAATTCCTCAGCCATACTGCTGAATGGTAACTGCAATTTGTTCTTCTGTCCATATAAGGTGATGCTACTCAGGCTTCGTGGTAGGCCCAGCCACTTACGAAGAAAACTACTAACCTTCCTTTCAAAGCCCTCGACAGTTGTCAGGGGGACATCGTAGACCAGCAGTGGACAAAGGATGCGCGGAAGGATACCATGCTGGTAAATCCATGCCTTGAATTTTCCAGGCAATCCTGATTTGTCCACTGCCATCAACCATGACTCCAACTCCCTGCTAGTTGATTTGATTGAAGCAGTGTCTCTCAGGGTGCTATCAAACACCTTGCCCAGGCTCCTGACACACATCTCGGTAACAGATGGGATTTTAATGCCTCCTAGGCTGAAGCGAAACTTATCTGTTACCTTTCCTTTCTTCACCACAAGTGCCTTAGATTTATATTAATATACAATATATTAACTATATGTATTTAACAGGGCATATATATATATATATATATATATATATATACACACACACATACATATATATATATACACATACACACACATATATATACATACACACACACATATATATACACACACACATACATATACACACACACACACATATGTATATATAATAATAATATAATAATAAACTATTTGTATAGCACCTTTCATACACAATGTGAAAATCAACGTGCTTTACAGTTAAAAACATCTGAACAAAGGATGAAGGGAACAAATAAAATTAAACGAGTAGAAATAAAAACAACGGAAAACTAGGTAAAAACCATTATTATCTGGGTTTCCACACAATTTCTTTAAAGGGCCTTATCCCTTTGGGTGTTTCACCTTCTCTTTAAAGGGATAAGGTATATATGTGCGTGTGTGTGTGTATATATATATACACATACATACACACATATATATACATACATACACACATATATATATATATATATATATATACACACACAAATACATATATACATACATATATATATACACATACATACATACATACACATGCATATACACATATATATACACATATATATACTGTATATATATACACATACTGTATATATATACACATATATATACTGTATATATATGCACAACACAGTTCCAGTAGGCTTTATTCACAACAGCCATCTATTCTTGTGTGTAATGTACAGTATTAGTGACCTTCACGTACCGGGGTATGCCCAGCCATCTCAATGCCAGCGTCAAGGAACTCATCGAAATCCTGGCTGAATTTCCCAGAGGCCACAGCTAGCTTGCTGCTGGAGCCCCTAGAAGAATGGACCACCTCCCCTGCAGACTGGTTCAGGTCTGCAGCTGTCTGGCTGAAGTCACTCTGGGCTTCCTGAAAGGACTTGGAGGTTGGCGGGATCTGGAGAAAGAGAAAATGTTTAAAATGTTTTACGCATTATAAACAAATAGACTGAAAATGCAGTAGTCTTTTCCAATGTGGAAGAACGTGGTGAACAAAGCCTAACAATAATATTTGGAGCACTAACAATTCCAACTGACCGGTTCAACCAGCAGTTTCTTGCTGGCTTCCCCAATGCTCTTGAGAGCTATATCCACATCCTTCTGGCCAGGCAGACAGTTGACACAGTTGTTCAGGGAATGGGAGACAGCCTTGGCCACCTGGAACAGAGGAGCTGGATGAGATCTGTGTGTGGGCGTATTCAGACCTGCACAGAGCTTCTTGTTCAACTCTTCTGGTCTGAGAAAACTGTCAACAAAACGTATCACATCTCGGAATGCCAGTAGCAGATGCACCTTACAATGGCACAGCCATTTTGCACAACAAACAAATGACAATATTAGTTTCCCTGTCGCATGTTAGTTCTTCATTAATCCATACTCCATGTTTGTGTCTGTTGGTCTATATTATTTTAGGTATTTTACTGATTAATACTAACTAGCAACTCCTATACTATACATTTAGCATAAAAAGAAAAAGAATATTCCCGGAAACTCCATCTCACCTGCGCCAGCCTCTGTTGGCTCTCGGTGTCGCCAGGGCAACCCAAGGCCTGCTTGGCCTCATGGATAAGTAGAGCCGAACCTTCCATGACGTCCCGAGCTGAGTCCAGCATTGCTGCCGCCGCGCGGGGGTCGGTTGTCGCCGCGGCGATGCCACGGGCGGCCTGGGCCAGGGCCTTCAGTGCCTGGGCCGTCTCCCTGGCAGCTATGCCTGCACATGGAGAATGAGACGCCATTTTGTGCCGCCATGCCGCCATTTTGGTGTTATTGCCGTAATTGTCCCATGAGGTTTCATTCACAATTGTCCAAGTGGTCTGTCTCTTCTATTAGACTGTCTCTAGTATTATAATGGCAACGCTTGAAAATCAATAAGCTCGGGTCAAGACTGAATGTTTTATCTCATCGAGGCTTCATTAATATAACGAGTTATGTCATATTTCAAGTTGATAATGTTATCACAGTTACCACACAGACATTAATAAACCTGATTATGAGCCTTTAATTTTCTTGAATCATAGAAGGTTCTATATTGAACACTAAATAAAACCGTGTTGTAGGCACTACAATCCTGTTTTCTATAATTAAATGTGTTTCATTAATGTGAACAACATTAAACAATGCCTACATTTCTAAAATAAAGAATTGTAATATATACAAATAAATTGCATCACAAAACTAAATAATAGAAAAGTATCATCTTTATTTCAAGCCCTATTAATCATGTTAACCGTATTCTGGGCTGTACCAACCGGTGTAGTGCTCATTGCCCTGTGCAGCACAGGTCAACAGTTGAGCCATGGAAGAGCCGACCGACTTAGACGTGCTGCCCAGCTCCTGGGCACACTTCTCCAGCTGCAGTACAGGAAGGAACAAATACCACGGACCTCATGAAGCAAAACAGAGGCTAAGAGGGGGATAAAAAAACTAATCTAGAAAATAAAAATAATAAAACTAACCGATTCTCCAGGGAGGGGCTTCAGGTGTCCATCCACAGCTGCCATCTTGGCATCCTGTAGCTCTGTCCTCATGTTCTGGACGGATGTTAGTGCAGAGTCTATCTCCATAGGGCCGCATGCTTCATGAGCCTGCAGACACAGCTCTGTCTGAATATACAGTCACCAGCTAGTGCAGCTGTTTTATATGCACCTTATAAGAGATGATTCTGTTTAATGCATAGGTCTATATATAAATATATGGACCCGTTTGCAGCAATATCATGCCTGTATGCATGTTATGGCTGCAAACTGGTCACAAGATAAACTGCATGTTTGAAAGCTGTCCTATTCATGTGAGTTCAACAGACCTTTTTATTTTAACAGTTGCTCCTGAAGTCACTTGTTGCTATAGCTCTTTGAACGACGAGCAACTCAAGAAGCCATGTCTGATGCACGAACCACATCACTATACTACCCAGTATATCAGTTTTAACAATGTCTAATACCAATTGAATTTCAACGTTATCCTACTGTAGCTTTATAGATGTGGCCATTCAGGCAAAGCACTGGTCACGCCAGTCTCGCGCACCTGTGTGCGCGCATGTGTGTGGTGTGTGCACCTTCTGTGCGGAGGTCCTGAGCTCAGCCAGACAGGTAGCCAGGTTCTTGGCACACTGCCCCAACTGCATGGCAGCAGCCTGGTCTGTTACCGTGGGGACCGATGACTTCGCTGATGTCACCATCTTGCTGCCTGGCTAAAAGATGGAAAAAGTGAGGCTTACAAATTAAACATTTTAAAACAATTAGTTATGAACATTTAAAAAGCATTGCCTTATAAACGCATTTATTCCAGAGGGGAAATGTTATTTATTAAACCACAGCTAGAAAACCATATTTATACTGCACATCTGCAAATATATTTAAAAGAAATACCTGAATATGGTTACATACGATCACGTTTTTGCAGTGTGCAATACAACAATTAGAGCAACACAGTAACCCCCCCATTCCTGTAATAAGCACCCATTTAAAACCAATTAAAAAATGTACTTCACACCCCGCATACCCGAGCCGTAGTGCAACAGCCTTTAGTGCACCTAGAGAGTGTACTATATATGAACCCACTGCATTCTGTAATAATGTGAGGGATCTGGAATACCGTTTATTCCGGCGTATAAGACGACTGGCCGTATAAGACGACCCCCACTGACTTCTCTCGTCATCGGGACCGCATTAAGTCACTTCTTTCCACGAATCCTGGTGAGAGGATTTTCTTCTACCGTACATGTATAGCGCCGCCCTTGCTGCTTTCATACGGTCGCCGCATACGGTGGGGGGGGAACTCCGTCTTACTCCGTCTTATACACCGGAATATACGGTAACCAAAAGATACCTGGAGGAAGTTCTGGCTGGCGATGATCAGAGCCAGTTGGGCACTGAGGTCCTCAGGCTGGGCCTGACTGGCCCGTACCCCCTGGACCAGCTGGGGAATATGGTCTGCTACTGCCTGCGCACATAGATGGATGACACCCAACACTAGGGGTAAAGTCAAGTGTATTGTTGTAGTATCAAGGGCTGCAGAAGTCCACATTTCACACCGTGGAAACAACCAACACACCTCACAGACCTTAACCTCCGATCGGTCATGGAAACCCCGCCAGTAAAAAATAATTTAAAAAACAGTTTAAGAAAAAATAAGAGAGACCTTGGGATGGGGCCATAAATAAAGGAGGGGGGTTGTGAAATGGTAGACACAAGGAAGGAACAAGCAATACAGTGTATACTGTATATGCAAATTATCATGAGCTAAACAACCTTGGATGAGTGTAAAACTAACAAATGCAATGACAAAAGACAGGATTATGCCAAAGAGGATAAGATTATTTGAATAAGGGAAAACAGGAGAAAAGAAAACCAGGTTATGGTAAACCCTTAAAACATACTGATTGAATCAATATTCATAGTTAAATACATTTTTCCCAACCAAAAAAATAAAAAAGGACACAATCACTAGACGAATGTGAATATCCGGTTCCAATACCCTGACCCAGAGCCATGGAAGAAGAGAGTTACGCCAACAGAAGTTCAAACTTTTCAACGGTCACATGGTTCATGGCAAAATAGTTCCAGAAAGTGCTTGGTGGGCAATTTGAATGAAAAAAAAAATATATATATGTATATTATATATACATATATATATATATATATACATATACATATATACACAAACACACACAGACATGTAACAACATTTTTTGGTAATTAGTAGTCAATAAATGCACCGATTTACATTTAAAATAGAATTTATAGTGTACTTTTAGTATTCAGGCTTCCGGTAACTATTTTAAGGCTCCGTTGCTGTGAAAAAACAGTCCATTGTAGTGAACGGAGATGATGCAACCTTCTCTTTACATGGCTCTGCCCTGACCTTTTGTCCAAAAACAAAGACACAACAACAATATGGGCATCAATTTGTAATACAAGAGGGAATATTGTAGAAATAGAACTGCGCCCCTTTGAGCCTCAATTGGACTGTGGAGGAACCACACGTGAGTTTGATTATCTTGACGTTACTGATGCTAAAACAACCCTTTGCAACTTGCACCAGTTGTAACAATGGAAACTATCATTTAATCCATGTCATATTATATGTTTCCTTAATGTGGCAGTGACTTCCTCTCCCGACCTGATGACCTGACTTACAGTGATAAGACACTGTCCTTTAGTCATGAAGTTGTGTGCCGCTATGAGAGGCCAAAAGACTGGCGTCCTCCTTATCATGAACCAGTGGAGTTGTGACTAACAATTCATCAGGTCAGGTTACAGTAGATGAACCCCATAAATGACATCAGGCACATTGATGTGACATCTACAATCAAATATTACTACTGCTGATGGATTGTTTCATAGGGGAACTATTAAACAAAACAAAAAACTAAATAAAAATATTGCACAGGGATGGTCCCAAATACTATATTTGGGTATTCGTTGATTGGGTATGTATTTGATTTTAAATACTGGGATTCGAGTATTCATTTTATTCACATTATGCAGGCATGGTTTCCCATTAATACCTACTGTCTCCATATAAACCCACATGTTGAAATGTAATTGCCTGCCCTACACTGTCATCAACAATCGATTGCAATTGGCTCCGTCTGTAAGAAGAGAGTGGTGCCATTCATTCAACAAACTCTTTATTGGCCAATATATGCTATTGGACAGCTCTGGGTCAATTGACGTGTCAATCAAAGTGGCCATTATGAGCGCATGGCTACATTTACATATGTGCTCACTGAATCTAGGAATGGAAGATTACGTCTGCCGGCTAATATACAACGAATGCAAAAGCAGGACGGGCAATATTTATGTGTTTGGGACAAAATATTTTACTGGATTGTCTGAACCCTTGCAAATGCAAAAGGATAATTTTATTATTTTTTCGATCGATGGACTTAAGCACTAATATTTGTGGTCTGGTGGATAATAACTCTTCATAGGTGAGCAGTTGAGTCAAAGTTAAACATGAATGAAAGCGTGTCCTAGAGCGTCCCAGGGCTGGCTGCAGCCTACTGTCCTTTACACTGTACCTTACAGCTCTGCACTAGCTGCTGGTGGGCAGAAGTGTTCTTGTTGGAGACTGCTGCATTCTGGGAGGCAGCAATGGTCTGAGTGGCTGCAGCCGCCGCTTGCTTGGCCGCATTCTGAGCAATGATAACACACACACACACACACAGTTATGCACACACTAAGCTACCAAACAACAACTTGTATACTGTACAGTATAAAGTGCACAAACTTTCATAACAGTTTCATACTCTAGCCTTCCATAGACAAATGTTCTGACATGGCTCATCTTAAGTTTCAAAATGAAATGTGTTTACAGTTGCTCTAATAGGGAGGCTAAGTTCATACAACTTTAATACATGTACAAAGCACAAGATGCTCAGCTTCATAATAAACGAGAAAATAAATAAATACAAGTTAATAGATAAACTGACCAATTATGACCACAAGAGTCTTACTGCTAGATGTACATCTGTAAACCAGAAGCTTGCACAAACATAAAGGGGTAAACAGTGGTTTATGGGTTAACCGAGAGCCAATACAACATAAGGGGGTACACAGTGGTTTATGGGTCAACCCAGAGCCAATACAACATAAGGGGTACATGGTGGTTTATGGGTCAACCCAGGGCCAATACAACATAAGGGGTACACAGTGGTGACCTCTAGCTGACCTCCAGGCGGTTGAGCAGCTTCTTCTTGATGGCGTTCTGAGCGGCAGCGTTGGTGGCCACACGAAGACCCTCGGCCGCCTCCCGCAACCTCTGTTGCTGGTCCTCGTTCTCCGGGTACGCTGCTGCTCCCTGGGACATACACACACAATGCACAAGACAGAGAGCGCACGCACACATGCACAAGTGTGATGTCACTAGATCTTTACATCAATGGTTCTTGCGACATTAATGTTTTACAACATATATACACTGTAGAAGCCATGTAAAGAGTCATCTAACAATACGATGCTACAGTATATAATACATACAAACAAACAAACCAAGTATAACACTGAAAAGTCTGGATACCAGATGTATAAAGGTCCTCATAATAGACAATGATAATCTACTACCACATCATGCTGCAGCCACCAAAACAATTCAATATCCTCAGCTTTCTAGCAATATAGGAGCCCCTCGATGATTGAAAGCATTTCAAGCACTAGTCCAAATTCAGATACAACTCCTTACCGTGCTGTTCATCCAATCCGTTCTGGTGGCTACAGTAACTGTGCCGTACACACAATACGATTGTATTCTTAATTGTTCTTTCCATCTATGGGTTTGTGTAGCCAGCTGGCCTGTGGTTACAAGAGGCACTAGGGTTCAAATGAGACTAATAATACTAAGAGCCTTCAGGTCTCTTGTTGTTGTGAGTGGTTGCAGAAAAGGCTAAGCTTGCGGCCATTTGGATAATTAGCTAACAGCTGGGCAGCTTCACTTAGTGTGACACAGCCATGTGGACATGTCAACCCTCTTGTCTTATTAACGCACTAGACTAAAAATACACGTCAAGGAAGGATGGGGGGCGGGGGGCTTACATCAGATTACACAGCACACATCACAACCAACAGACATTTCCCAATTGAAAATTTGACTCTGTATAAAGTCCTGACAATACCGGTTGTACAATATTTCATACAAGTATAATATAATGTACTACCAATACTTTATTACCATTTCTTACAGTACTACAATCATATGATTAGTAATGGAAGTATCAATTGTATGAAATATTGTCATAATCTCACCATTATCTTTTCAAACAAACTGAAAACGAAACAGGATTGCTTAAATTATCTTAGTGTTTCTAAATGAGCTCAATAACGGTCCAACTTCTACTGGCTGTTTCCCAGCAAACTGCTAGCAAAGCTGTGAGCCTCCACTGACACACAAAGTGTTCATGGCGCTGGTGATTAATGTGGCATCAAACGCTTTTAAGCAGCTGGAAGATACAGCCTCATTTAACTTTCATGGTGAAGTGGGGAGCCATTCATTCAGTTCTGTGATCCAGCAGATAGATGGTGAGATAAAACACAGATAAAATGAGATAGAAGACAAATCGGATAAGGCAGCAAACTAAGCAAACCTCCCTCATAGCAACAACTCTTGATGATGAACAACGACTTGATGTCTTGAGCCTGGGTTCCACTCAAATCTTACAACCTCTTTTGAATTAAATAATTAAATTCATTAAGCACGGAATACACAACATCTTTCTTTTTTCGGAAGGATCGTCGAAAGATTTCATTTTACCAACATTCACCAATGTAACACAAACCATATGAAAACATGAAAATGGTTCTTGACTATCTATCCATTATCTATTGGTAATGCCATCTTCATGCCTGGAGTGCTCCACTCTGTCTTATCCACTATCCCTGACCTGCGGTACAAAGATTGATGGCTTTGCCTGGGAACGCTCCCATCTAAGGCCCCTGCCTAAGGGGAGCGGACGTGATCACACCAAGCACAGAATGAGACACTAAAAAGGAGGAGAGAGTGGTGGTGTGACCACTAGAGCTGAATGAGAGATGATGGACAAACCACAACGTTACCCTAACTAGGTTATTTGCTGTACCTATGTAGATAATCACTTGATTTCACTCATGAGTTCCCTTCCCCCTGCTGGAGAACAGTGGTAGTGCATGGCTGTTTTTTCTTTTTTTTTTTTTTCTTTTTTTAGAGCGGAAGACTGTAAACCAGTGATCCTCAACAGTGGTCATTTATTTGAATCAAGAGCGTTGGACCAGGAAGACCCTCTAAAGCATGCAGGGCAGTGGGTCCCCAGGACCAGGGTTGAGGACCACTGCCGTAAACGATCTGACACCTCAGCTGACCTTTGCTGCCTCTACCATCCTCGCGGTGGCATCAGCGAGCAGCTTGGCGGCCGCCAGCAACTTCTTAGAGTTGTCGACATCCACCTCGGCTTCGGCGTCGGACCTCATGGCGTTTACCAGGTCCGAGGTGGCCTGGGCCAGAACCCGCGCCTGACGCACCATCTCTCCTGTAGACGGCAGAGGAGACAATCCGTGAGAAATCAACGGATTGCTAACAGAGCAACAATGTACAGTAGAAATCAGTGGCTCGCTAATAGCAGCAACAATGTACATTAGCAATTAGCGGCTCGCTAACAACATCAACAATGTACATTAGCAATCAGCGGCTCGCTAACAGCAGCAACAATGTACAGTAGCAATCGGTGTCTCTCTAACAGCAGCAACAATGTACAGTAGCAATTGGTGGCTCACTAACAGCAGCAACAATGTAGCAATCATTGGCTCGCTAACAGCAGCAACAATGTACAGTAGCAATTGGTGGCTCGCTAACAGCAGCAACAATGTACAGTAGCAATCGGTGGCTCGCTAACAG
>JAODUH010013310.1:3574-28192 GCA_027564835.1 Typhlichthys subterraneus | reverse complement strand
CACCTGTCCCCAATTTGTAATCACCCCTTCATGTGTTAAATACCCTGTTTTCTGTCTGCCCTGTGCTGGATCATTTGTCAATATTCCTTTGTCTAGTTGTGTCTGTGGTTTGAGTTCTGTTCTACAAACCCGGTCATCATTAAACCATCATAACAACAATATCCTGCACTTGGGTCCTCACTACCACCTCCGGACGTGACACTTTCCAAATAAAGATTTCTGGTTACCTGTTTACATGGGATGTCACCTAATCGGGTCTGGTGTTTACATGTGCCGTCGCAATTTATTGAAATAGATGTGAAACATGCACACATTATCTAGCTCATAATGTAACGTGTCCTGCTAGCAAAAAGGCTAAAATGGGCTAGCTTCTAGCTGTAGGTACGTCAGAGAGTGAAGCTATGCACATTAAAGAGTTACTAAAATTGCATTTTTCCATCTTCGCAACATTACAAAAATGTTTTTAAAAAATGCAGATTTTTTCTTTGATAGATGCAGAGACTCTAATTCATATATTTGTATCTAAAGCATTACATGGATTGGCACCTTCCTATTTATCTTACCTAGTGATACCATATGTTCAATCCAAAGCCTTACGCTCACAAAATGCAACCTTGCTATCCATCCCTAAAGTTAAAAAGAAGTCAGCAGGATTTAGAGCTTTCTCACATAGGGCCCTACTTTTATGGAATTCCCTACCAGCTGCAGTCGACCTTCAAAATCAAACTTAAAATCTATTTGTACAGTGAAGCATTTAGTTAGCAACAGTTAATGTTCCCCCCTGCTTAGGGGCTTAAATGGGTATACATTTGGCTTCTTTGTGTCATTTTTGTGTATTTCTTTCTCTTTCACTGAGTGTGGTGAATGGGAGATGATGCTGGTCCTGGAGGCTGTATGGATAGTGCGGCTCCGGCCCGTAGATGTCATCAGGGGAAGATTTGTTGCCTTGGTCAAGGACAGTGTGTCGATGGCGGTGTTCCCTGTGCTGGAAGAGAGCTCTGTGTGCAGAGCCCCGTAAGATGGGGCATGCGCAGAATAATGCAACATGAAGTTATTGGCTTTAACCGTTTATACGGTAGAATTATGTAATTTTAGAACACCACGTTATATTATCCCTCTGCTTCCGAATGAAATTTCAATCAGGTTGAATGTTTCTCTTCTGATTTAGGTGTTTATATGGAGCACTTTCTTTGGCTTTTGGTTTGGTTTTTAAACCAATTCCAAACGGAATAATAGGGTCCATGTAAGCGCAGCTAGTGAAGTCAACAGTTTGTTTCAAAATGGTGGTAGAGCCAGATGAAGCGATACAAACGGTTGTAGCAATGCCAATTGGTTAAAGACAACAGTTTCTAAATTAACAAGAGATCTACGCAGCACGACTGCAAACACTTCCCAATAGAACGTGTCAATATTCACTTCACAAAGTGAATTTTGGCTACATTTCCTCATACACAAGGAGTTAAACAAACATAGGAGCAAGGGGACTTGACAATATATAAGAAGACTTTTGCATATTAATTAAAGCACTGTAGCAACTGTAAACATTACACAACTAAGCTGTCAGCTGGGTAATTCAGAGCCAACCCTACATCTTGAATAGTCAGATCAGTTGGTACAGTGTGGAGGTTAAGTTAACCCTATCTGTCACCTCTCAGGTTTACCATGACAACTTCATAGCTAATGAACGCTCAATTCCTTAGCTACACGTGAAGGTATCTTGCCTTGCGCTTAAGGAAACTCCTTCAGTGTATCTCTTCTCAGACAGGTATGCTGCTGTGAAATGCTAGGTGAAGATGAAAGGAAAACTGTACCAGCGGGCTTTTGGGTTTTCTGCTTTTAGACGGAGAATGTCAGTATTCTTTCTCTGATATCTACTGTAGGAGCAAAACCACTAAACACGTAACACGTTCTAATGAGCATTTTTTTTTATGTAAACAGCAATAAAGCATTTATATTGATACTGTAGCGATATACTGTATGTGCTTAATAAGATGTGTGCTTTTAGGGGCGTCTACTGCACTGTTTGAGTTTCAAACCAAAACAATGTTTTCTACAGCTGGTTTCAACCACAAGAGGGATTCGCACACAAACAGAGGCCTGTACTGTAGCTACCTGATCACATTGGCTGTGTGTGATGAGACAATCATCATCCCACAGAGATGGTCCTTCTTGTCATAGAGTTATAGGACACGGAAAGGTCACGCAAAGGTCAGAGAAGGGCAGGGAGAGGCGGCATTAGATTGCCTCCATCTGTATGTATTACTGGAGGTACATAGATAAGGGAGGTATTCCCAATTGCTCTTCTCTGGTGCCACTTTTTTATTTGTCTACCTTCATATAATTCTTCCCTTTCCCTCCTTCAGTACTCCTCTGTATCTGGTTTTATCAGTTGTATTATGTATTTGCATAGGCAGGAGAATCCCTTAGAGCTGTAACAAGGCATACTTTATGATTAAATACAATTGAAACACATAAAAGTAAATTATATTCCACAACCATGCTGCAGGGAAATTAGGTTTGCATGCTATTTTGATTCAAAGCAACAATTTTACATCTCCTGTTTAGATGACAGGTTAATCCAATTGATTTAACCTGATTCAGGTTTTTAGCCAGCATACATTTCAGTTTGTCATAATCTAAACCAATCACTATCTGAAACAAAAGAAACATAAAATAGGTAATGGCAAGAGACACACGCCCTTTCAACCATCTAATTAACGGCTGTTATGACAGATGTGAAATACAAGCTACGGTACAAACTGCATTGAATCCAACTGCTTGTTAGGATTATGTTATGTATGGTTTTGCATTCTAATGCTAATTAAAAATTAGAACTGCATATCTTGCCTCTCTGTCAACACACAGATAGCATGTAAAGCAGCTTTAGTTCAAATAACACAAGAAAGTATTATTTATTTACTTGGGAAAGAAATAGTGGCCTTCTAAATCCTTATAGAATTATTTTTGTATTACTATAATTATTTATAATGAAATTACTATGAGAGTACAGCAAAGTAAGCCAGGTTTCATAGTACTGTAAGGTATCATTTAAATAGTTGAATGTCCACAGTAAAAAATAAAAAAAGCACTTTTCAATATGCCTATTGCATAGTACTGTGAAAAGCATTTCAATATAGCAGATATTTTGTCCTTCATCTTTTTGCCTGGGAAGCAAGTGAAATAAGACATTTGCAGCAGTGCAGGGGTAGAAGCGAGGCTGTAAGTATATATTAGCTAGAACTCTGACTTAGTTATGTTTGACAGTTGATTGATGGCCCTTAGTGCTCTCATCCATTGTGCTGTCACTTGTTTAAAATTGCCTTTCAAATGTTCTGCCTCATATGGAGAAGTTAGCACTCCCCTCTTTCTCTCTGTAGCTGAATCAAAATGATGATGCACAAAAATCTAATTTGGCTCCAATCGTTGTCAGTGCCTGTGGGACAGATGGATTTAGGTACAATCCAGGCACAGGGTGCATACATTTAGTAGTGTAAAAGGAAGGGAAGTGGAATGACACAGCTGCAGATTGAGATAAAAATAAACAAGGAAGGCATTTGACTCACTGTCTTTCTCAGTTCTGAAACCATCCGTGGTCTCATTACACAATATATCTCAGTTTGGACCTCAGAAATGTCACTGAAGCTGCAAGTGCAAGCTGCAGATGCATCAGACCATATCAGCTTACAATAGGAACTATTGTAACTATAGTTTTTTAACTTTTATTAAATGCAGCCTTTTAAGTCTTTTTAGTTTAGTTATTTCTGTAAATACAGTAAGTGATCAATAACTATTATAGGGCATATGCCTGGAGGTGTATAGCCTACTGTGATTATTTATTCATATCTACTTATTTACAGCTCCCAATTATATTGTTTATCTGAAATGAATAATAATCAGAACTGCAAATGGCGATCAACAGAATTGATACCACCAGCCTGCTTAGCCCAAACATCTAATGTAAAATTGATGCATACAGCCATAAATGACTAGCGTTTTTATTCCGCATCTCAAGGGCTGCTACACTATCATGATTATAGTGACCAAATTAGCACCGTTATTGGTATTAGGTATTATCAAGGCACTGTGCTGAATTTAAAACAAACAAACAAAACAAAACCAAAAATATGGACAGAAATAAATGTATGCACGTAACATAATAATCTGCTCATTCCCCCCTCCATCTACGGTACCATATGTAATATTGTAATGCCTATTGTGCAGTAGGCTATTAATAATAATAATAATAATAATAATAATCTTTATGTAGCATTTTTCATACAGAATTGCAGTTCAAAGTGCTTTACAGAGAGGGAATACATGCACAGTTGTGCTTCCCATAAACAAATACAGAAAAAATAAAATATAAAAATAATAATAATAATAATAATAATAATAATAATAATAATAATAGTACAAGAAAAATTAAAACAGGTGCATTAAGGAATACATAATATGATACTGAAATGACACATGTTAATAAAAACAGTTAAAGGAATCAGATGATAGAAATATAAGAGACATTTAAACTTTATCCTTTTTGTTGCGTACCATGCGTATAGCACCATGCTAATCTGGGGGAGGAAGCGCATATTGCAGTAGCAGTTATTAGTTATCAGTACATGTCTTTTATGGAGGGTTATATCCCCTTGTACCCACTAACCTCAGTGTAGGAATGACCAAGACTCCCTCGTACGCATACAAGGGAGCTGTATAGCCTGAGGTATACAGACCCTGAGCAACATAAAAGGGTTAAGAATGGTTAAAAGAATACTGAAATGACATAACAACTAAAATAAAGTAAGAAATTAAATAAGATAACAGCAGAATAACATAGACAATAAATGATCCTAAAATCTATTATTGATCCTGAAATAAATTATGCATGCTACTGGTAGCCATTTTAGGACGGCCAATACTGGAGCATTATGTTCTCTTCTCTTAGTTAAAAGCCTAGCTGCAGAGTTTTGAATGAGCTGTAGTCTCTCAATACCTTTTTTTGGGAGGGCGGTGAACAGCAAATTACGGTAGGTGAGTTGGCCATACAAAAGCATGTTTTTTATTTTAAAATGTCCGAACTTTAGCTATATTTTCTAGGTGAAAGAACTATATTTTCACTACCTGATCTGACTCCAACATAGTGTCTCAGAGCCAGTCTTTACATACGTAAAGTCTGGGACATAGCGCTGGCTAATTGTGTCAGTACCCGCCTACTTGACCAACTATGTAACTTAAAGTCTGACATTAAACTTGCAATGAGGAAAACTAAACAACAGGACTCAAGACTTGTAAATCTGTACATTTTATGGGCTATGGTTACTATTTAAAATCAGTGTTTAATTTAAAATAGTAAATAAAGCACCGGAAATTAAGGAGATATATTTGTGAGTGACAATGCAAAAAAACTAATGGATATCGACAGTATTACTTCCCAAAAGTCAGAGTCCCGTGTCGAGCTTACGAGGGTATATGCATCAGACATTCAACACAGAGTTGCCTCTGTGACGTAGTGCTAATGAACGGAAAATGGTGAGACTAAGTCTCACACAACTCCAAAACTGTCAATTTTCAGATTTGTCCTCATTTAACTTTAAGAAGATGTATTGCCTAAAACCATTCAGTAATAGATTTTAAAGCTGTAGGATAATTTGGTTCAGTAGAGATGTACAGTTGAATGTCATCCGCGTAACTATGGAAAGATACATTATGTTCCATAATTATATCACTGAGTGGTAGCATGTATAGTTAAATAAAGGGTCAAGGCAACACCCCTGTCCAACCCCATAAGAAAATGTTTCTTAAAACTGTCTTCCTTTGATGTAGGTTTGAAAACAATTTAATACATTATCAGAGAGACCCACCTATTTCTGAAGCCGATTTATTAGGATGTCATGCTCAATGGTATCATGCTGAAATAAAGTCTAGGAGAATAAAGATTTAAGACTTTATTCTATTCAAAATTAAGCCGGAGATCATTGGTGAGAACAGTTTCAGTGCTGTAATGTACTGATGTTCCTCATGGATACTGTTTTCTTTAACAAAAGTGTTTATTTGAAACGAGATTATCTTTTCCAGTAATTTACTAATAAATGGCAAGTTTGATATTGGCCTGTAGTTGGTAATTGCGTTAACATCGAAGTTGGATTTCTTTAGTAGGGGTTTTACAACATCTGTTTTGAAAGCATCAGCAAAAATGCCTGTTTCAAGTGATGTATTAATAATCTTCAAGATATGGTCTGACAATATACTGTCAAACACCATCTTAAAGAATGATTTTGGCACAAGGTCTACACATGAGGTGGAAGAGTTACTTTCGGTGACAATTTTGCAAAGCTTACGTGCATGTAAGTGTAACATAAGTAAAAGGTCCCATAGTTACATAATTATTACTACAGGGTTTAATGCTATCATCGATGGATAAAGTAGTTGTAGGAATGCTGGCTCTAATTGAGGCTATTTTGTTATCGAAGGATAATGCTAGCTCTTCACACTTTGAAGCAGAGGGCTGTGGGGGGAAGGGGGGGGGGGGTAGGGGCAGTGTTCAGAAGATGGTCAATAATGGAGAACAGAGATTATATTGGTGAAATAATCCTGTCTGGACCTGTCCTGTATTAACCTGTCGTGCATGTTTTAGGACGGTTCAGAGGAATCAGGAATATTAAAGTGTACCTGCACCCCAGCTGTGAGCCTGACTCCACCCACTGCAAACTCTATAGCTTGAGTGAGGGAAGGGGCTGAGAGGGGGACCCCCATTAACATTAACATTAACATTGACATTGACATTGACATTAACGGCAGGGTGATTTTGAACGGATATGACGTGTAGATCAGTTTTCAGCCCATAAAATGCAGATATTTATAAAAACAGCTATTTTGTCAATAGGGAATACCAACATTGTGTGTCTCATCGCAGATAAATCCTATTACTTTGTTTACAGTTCAAGAAACACATTTTATGGTGCAGTTACACTTTAACATAGTCTACCTCTATGACAACATATTCAGGAGAGAAAGAAAGTCACATACAGCAGCTCTAGGCTATAGGCTACTGTAGCCTATAGCCTAGGTTAGAATACTTTTTTATGTTTTTAAGTTTTAAAACTTTAACAATGGTTAAAACTGTTTGGACAACATTGTCTGATCGGTTGAATGTGCTGGACCTGGTAGGCTATTTACCGTTGGCATACCGTTGGCATCTGGTAGGCTATATACATAGTTTTTCAGCGGGGTGATCAAACATGGTTTTAAAGTAATGAAAATTAATATTTGGAACGATAATATTTGCCATCAGGACTTTTACAGAGGTTTATCATAAAACCAGTAACCGTTAAATTGCTAGGTACTACAATAGCAGTCTACACTGCAGCTAAGGCACAGCTCTTGCCATTCCTTTCTGCATAGCTGTGACATGGCAGGCCATTGCCCAGCAGCTTTAATGACCAAGCTCTCCCTTTGTAGCACCCAGCATCATCCATCAGAGCCACTCCCTCATCAAATTATAGCCCAGATCATGAGACATAAAAGAGGCTAATGGGCTGAAAATTAGCTAATTATGATCATTACACCATCATAATTGACCCTGAACACCATGTCCACCAATGTGGACTCTCCCCTAAGATTATGCATGTATTTGTATTTGAAAGAGACTATGTGTGTGTGAGAGAGATAATTAACATACAACATACATACAAAGAGAGCGATGCAGCACTGTATATCAAAGAGAGAAAATAAATATGTATAATATATATTTAATACTGTATAGATTAAATAATAGATTAACTTGAATTGTATGTATACAATATGATCAAGATAATAGTAAGTAACAAGAACACATTGCTGGTGAGTATATTTGAGTGCACTGTAGGTGGCGCTGTCCAGAGAGGGATTTCTAGGTAAAGGTAAATTATGGACATTATGGATATTATGAATGAGGCTGAATGAGAGGCAAAGTGAAAGGTAGTGGGAGCTAAAGAAACACTTCAGAAATGCTTGGACAAACAATGAGAGAGAGAGAGAGAGAGAGAGAGAGAGAGAGAGAGAGAGAGAGAGAGTGAGAGTGAGTTTAGTGCCCAAAAACAAGCCCTCAAATTTATAATCACCTACATCTGAGTGACCCACCACATTACAGCACATGGCCCTTATTTGCCAGGAGAGGAACAAGAAGTGGTCCTCAGTTAGCTGGTCCAGGAACTCAGATCACACATGCCCAACAAAGACAACACAATCTGCAAACGGCATGCCGTTGAAAGTTAAAATATTTTAACTTTGTGCCGTCCCCAGCGACGGCATTTACAACCGAATGTTCGTAGCTCCCCCACACATGGAGAAAGCATAGACAACGAGAAGATGATACTTTCAGTGCAGCAACAATATCATACTAGATACAATACAAAAATAAGTACATAAAACAGTTGTTACTAAATACATGTTATATTTTTATATTCAATACAATTATTTAGTAGCAACTGCTTTATTTTTAGTTATTCAATTATTTGTAAACAATGCGACATCGTCATAGCAACTGCCATTCCGTTGGACTTTTATGCCGTGCCGTCCAGAAATAGTTTGCCGTCTACCGTCTGCCGTGACTCAGCAAACACATAACGTTGTCAAAATATTTTCTGGACAACCAGCTACCACCAAACGTTGTCACAACGTTGTATCAACTTAACTAATTACTTATAATACCAATAGTTAAGTAATATAATTACTTTTTGAAGCAGTAATCAGTAAAGAGTAACTTATTACAATTCCTGAGTAACTTGCCCAACACCGTTGGCGACTGGGAAAGTTGATTGAAATTCAACTTTATTCAAATGTTCAGTGACGTGGTGTGTATTGGGTGAAATCGATGTGAACATATGATGCCCCTCCCTCTTGGAGAAACTGCTCATTTACCGGGCTAATTTACCGGGACATATTTATAGTTTTGGAGGGTGGAAGTAGGTTTTCAAGGTTGAGAAGTTTATTGATACATGGACGCAATGTCAAAACAAAATAAAACAAATAAAATTTTGAATGACACGTTATTAACACCATCCAATGACTGGAAATGTAAAATTATCAGAAAATAATTATTGCAATCATAATATATCCACAGCGTTTACATAACTACAGATTAATTTATCTACAATTTACATAGTTTGTTCATGAGTTTGATTAGCCTGCATGTAGCAAGGCTGACACACAACATATCTCTTTGAGGGTAGGCATATACCCACTAGCGACAGAGCAAACACGCCCACAAGCAACGGCTATAAAGCAACCTAGCTGGCTACAACAAGCTACAAAATCACTGTCATTGTGAGTGCAGTGTAAAGGTTTAGCAATAATGTATCAAGCAATAACGTGAGACTCTTAATTAACATTCTAGACAGGAGACGGGCCTATTTATTAATGACCCCAAATGCAACAAGCACATTGTATGCTTCACATGTGAGCACATTCATGTGTGTAGCGTGTTTGGTGAGTGCAGGTGCGGGCTAAACGAAACACTGAAACACAAGAAAACAAACTGACATGACAAAGTGAATAGTCACAAGACATAGCTTGGCATTTAATAGCATATAGCTAATACGCTCACAATGGAAAACAGGTAAAGTAAACACAATAACTAAACGCAATCCCCAACATCCCCTTGTGTAGACAATGAGTGATTAGTGAGGCATGTTGGGGATACAGATGGCTGCACGCCGGTTGTTACACCAGCGTGATAGGACGGGAAGGGGGAGATGTTAAAATGTATCGTGAGGGCTGAGATAAGACAACAGCAGCGAGCGAAGAGTTATCTGTGCCCAAGCAAAAAGTCTGAGCGTGGTCCATAATCAATAAGTCTGCCCGTCTGAAGTATGTTGTCTTTCTCAAATAATATACTATTAGCCAGAATTCAGCTGTCCTGGGTGTTTTCACAGGCATGCCCTTGAAAGGTTTTCTCAGGGGATAAAAAAAAACACAGACCTCTCACTTTTTTAGTGTTATTTGGATGATGTCATGGTGGACGAGAGTAATGAAAGAGTACAGTCAGGGAGATGGAAGGGTTTGGAATAGAAAGAACCAGAGCAAGTGTTGAGGGACAGTTCAAGAAAGCCAGTGTTCGGCGAGGGGGGTGAGGTCACGTGTCACGCGGCCGTGCTATAAGAGCCTGCCATGACATTATCCTATTTAATGCTCGCATGAACAAGGCCAACGGAGCGAGCAAGATATGCAAATAATTGTCTAATTGGCCTGTCAGGATACCAAAGCACTTTTTAAACACCTGTCTTGGCAGATAGGGTGAGGGGGAGAGAGAGAGAGAGAGAGGAAGGGGAGATAGAGGGGGGGGCGAGAGAGAGAGAGAGAGGAAGGGGATATAGAGGGGGGGGAGAGAGAGAGAGATAGAGAGAATGCATTCGTTTTAGCTGTCATTCATTTAGTATTTTCCAGATTTTCACCAGGTGCACGGGTCAGAACTCCTCTTTCATAGCTTGTTAGAGAGGTTCCAGCTGACCGATGTCCACCAAGGTGTCACGTAATAGCCTTGATTAGAAACGTGTCATCAGCTGTCAGAGTGAAATAGAACACGGCAAAGTAATGCTAGCATTAGCATTTTGTGATAATAGTTCTGAATGGAATAATTGAATTTGCTTTTGTATGTGTCAGTTCACGTCTGAATCAAATGTGAATGTGGCCAATCATTGCAGAAGATAGGTACCGCACATACCAGCACAGTACATGCAAATGATGTACGCTTATGCATTTGTTGTGCATATGCATTACAGGTGTTTCAAGGATAACAGCAAAAGAAAACCTCTATAAAATGCATTCAGTCGTCTTTTCCTACTTTATATTCGAAATTGAAGGCATGCACACACATGCGCTCACACACACAAACACACACACACACACATATTCACTCACATCACGCACATACCATCAATCACCACAGAGAACGCCTAATCTATATGTAGAGCCATATCTCCTGACAGGTTGAGTGACAATGTTTAACTAGATAATGGGGGTTAGCACCAGAGAAATAAGTGCATAATGTGCCTGAAATAGGAAGCGACAGGTCTGCCAGAGGTAGGCAACCTTCTCAGGGATTAACTACACACACACACACACACGCACACACACACATGCACAATCACTAGCACTCACACATCAGTGCTGACCCCAGATCAACAAAGAGATAACGCAAGCAAAAAATAAATCAAAGGATAATTGCTGACAAATTAATAATCATCACAAATTCAGCAAACGCGGGAGTCGACAGGGCGGGGCTAAATGGAATGGGCCAACTCCTCTAGAAAATCATTGAGAGACTAAGAGCTCGCTTTACTGAGCGAGCAGCTTGACGGCCACTGTCGACAGGGTTCCAGCGGAGCGTCACAACACATGTAATTACTCTGATCCAATTAGCTCCAGTGCTCAGCAACATGGAGGACTGTTCAGGTCCCATCCAACGCCATACAGTGGATGCCTGCCAGCGCTCTGAGTTAGGTAAGACAGCTACAGTATGAGGCCTTAAAAGAAAAGAATTACTGGTAAGACACTCATTTTCCGATTGCCAAGAGACATAGATGGATAGAATGATAGATAGATGGAGAAGGGAAAGATAGAGAAGAGAAGGGGAGAGAGAGAGAGAGAGAGAGAGAGAGAGACTGGTTGAGATAAGTCTAGGCAGTTTGTCATGAAAACAACCTATGATGAAAATGATGCAAGACTTGCATCATGCTCTGTGAAGCAAGCAGAGTCAGAACATAATGTGCCCGTTACTGTGCGACAGTTTGCAGGGCTCCGGGAATCCATTTGTTAAAGATTTGCTTGCTGCCTTTGAGCTGAGAACATTTGGAATGGGAGAAATACAATTTAATCACACCTACCATATTTCTTGGCCTTTATACCCTAGAAAACAGGTCAGCAAAGGACTCTGGTGTGGATTTTAAATAAGACTGATAATGTTACTGTTAATTAGTCCCACTCACAACACAAGGTGGAATGCAAAACATTTTGCCAAGGAGGTAAGGTCATAATGAACAAACTAATGAAACAAAGTGATATATAATTACCTTTCAAGGCATTGGTCTGTACACAAATCTAAGAAAAATAATGTTGTTTGTTAAAGGATTTATATTGAAAACTACACAACTTTATGCATTAGTATAATAATAATAATACATTTGTATAGGATTTCAAGCTCAATTTGCAAGCAAACAGGCACCTTGATAGAACAGACTTCAGTGAAAACGCAGGTCTCCTGACCATGTTGATTGACAAGCGGGCAGAGGGGAGAAAGACAGGCGGGTCAGGGACAAGGTTACGGCAGAGACAAATCGATCATTTGTGACAGACCCAGCAGCTGTGCGCTCCTTCAGAGCTTCTCAGACGTGCAGGAGGAGCACTGGAGATAATTCACTGTGCAGTGTGGTCCCAATCAAGCATTATTGAGCCTAATAAGAGTCCTGGGCGGGAAGGGTGAGGAAGAGAAGAAGAAAAACAACAAGAAACCAGCGGAGAGTCACATAGACTGCCCCCTGCTGCCAGGAGTGAACATTAAGATTAAAATCTTGTGAGAAGAGAAGCATCTGGTCAAACCATGAGGAAACGTGAGGAAACGCTTCCTGCAATACTGAGCTTTGCAATGCTGTGGGACGACTGAACAGTATGTCGGTGCTTTGGAGAAATTCAGAATAGTCTCTCCACGTGACCTGTGAACATTTATCATCCCCAAACGACCGCACAGGAAGAGAGCCGTAGCCTTATTACATCCAGGTAATGTGGAGTCCAACTCGCTATTGTTTGTTTACAATGATCCATCATAATTATCTGGCCACACGGGTACTGATTGGCTAAGCAACTGTGTTCGCTGAAAAGGCAGAATGTTTCAAGTGTAACTTCACCCCAGCTCTGAGCCTGACTCCACCCATTGCACAACTTTGAAAACGGCTAAAAACATAGTTCAGTCAGGACTACTTTGTCAAAGTAAGATTTCATTAACTTAGTTGTTTACATTTGGAGGTATGGGTCTGTCCCGGGAGCTCCCTGCCCTTCCATGCACATACATGGAACCCCCCCCCCCCCCCACTCCCCAAGGAACAAAACAGAGCATGCCATGAAGAAGACAGGCAGCGAGCAACACAGACGCACGACAGAACAAGGTGGTGCAGGTGGAGGGGGAGGAGGAGGGAGCTAACGGGCTAGCAGGGTAAGAGGCAGGAAGGGGTTAAACCAGCTCAAGTATAAATGCACCATAACTAATTGTCAATGTGTGTATAGCAGCAATCAGCTGGTCAGCTGGTCTGTCAGATGACGATCCAGCATGTGACGATCATCATATGTTATCATATAGTTCCAGATTCATCACAGTTCAGTCTTATTATGTAGTTTACAGCTCAAACAACACAATTTAGGGTAGAGCTATTGTACTCAAAAGAAAAAAACTAATACGTAGAAAATATAAATGTATATTAAAATAAAATGATTATTATGAATGAAGATATTTGCTTCTGATTATTTCTAAGACGAAATGTATTTATTAAATGTCTGTGATCGCTGTTCTCATTATCACTCATAAAACTATATAATAAAATAATGGTACATGATCAGAAGCACTAAAGCACCAGTGATGTTGGTTTGGTCATTGTTCTGAGGGCAGAAACACTATGATCTTCCTGGAAGGACAGCAGGCACGCTCTTTGAAGCTGTGCGTCTGCTTCCTGTTGGGCGTCGAGCTTGGCGTTGGCAGAGAAGAAGCACCTGCATGGCCTCATCACACGGCTCTTCATATTACTCGCCCTTTGATGAGCCGTCTCCGTCAACAACCTCTGCCTCTCTCTCGATCCCTCACACACATGCAAACACACATGCAAACACACGCAACATACACTGTGCATACACCCTTGGTCTGTGATTTGTTTGGCTCTTTCATCTTGAGCCACTCTGTTTCTAGCACTTTCTATCATTTCATTAAGTTTGGTTGTAAGGAATGCTTTTCTCTGTGCCTGCAAAGAGAATGATCACTCTGCCTCACAAATAAAAAAATGTGGCTGCCGGATGGAAATACACATATTTTAGAACATAATGAAAGATTAACCATAACAATGTACAATATATATAGCCTACATCCTGCCTTTAATATTTCTGCAGGACTTGCTCTATTTGAATATATATATCATTATTACACATCACAGGAATATTTCTGTTCTTAAATTGTGCTTCAGAAGTAAGTGAAGCACAGTGCATAGTGCACAAATTAATTGTGTATCAAAGCAAATGGGCAATGCATTACTCTGCTTGCCTCCTCGAACAGAACAAAGAGGAAACAGAACAGGAACAGAAGCCATGCCATTTGTTAGAATTATTACTACTCCTGTTTACAGCTGCTGTGGCTTTAGAAGTGAGATAGAACCAAAGACAATGACATTCAATGACGTTGACTCATGCATATTAATATCCATATGGATGCATTAAGGTACTGTATCTATTTGCACATGTAGTCCATTTACTTTCTCACACTTTTACACTTTCACCAGTTATTTTGTCATCTGCGCTTCCTGACTGGCGCTTTATTACGGAGAGACAAAGTTGTGGTGGAAACAATTGCGCCACATCATTCCGCTACGCACAGATAAATAGGAGCGAACCTCCCCCGTTAGCTGAGGCCTCGTGATAAAGCGCCGCCAAATGAATCTGCTCGCGACCGCCTCCGCTATTTCTCATGCTAATTTGATCGAGGAAGCTTGATCACGTTGGGTACGGGGGGCTCTCCCATTTCTCTACCCCCCGGGGGGCTGACCGTGGGGGAGGGGAAGGATAGAGGACACCATCACGTTAAATTGTGATAATCATCCGTCTCTGGCAGGCTTCTGTCGCTGCAGAATGTTCCGGCCCTCTGTGGCCTCGTGTCAATGTGAAATGTAGTGTGTACGGGGAAGTACAAGGCGGGGTATGAAACAGAAAGAGGACGAGATAAATGTCGGATAGCAACAAGGAGAGGGGCGAAGGATGCCAGAAAGGGGAAAAGGAGAGGTGTTGAAAGGAGAAGGGATGGAAGGTGAGGAGGTGGTAACGTAAAGGAGATTAAGGGAGGGCCAATGCACTTAACAGCCCTGTTCTGTGTTCTCACAGTGGGATTAAAGTGCAGTCATGCTCCTCACCATAACACCCAGCAGAGGATTCATGAGGCATAGGTCCAGGAACATGGAGGGACAGACAGACAGAGAGACAGAGAGACAGAGAGAGAGAGAGAGAGAGAGATTTTGATGAGGAAGAATAGTTGCACTATAGGTTCAAAGGGAAATGCAAATAACAGATACATGATGGATGGAAATCAGTGAACTAGCAAGGGAGGTGAAGAGCTGACAATTACAGAGGAAGATGTATAAGGGGGAGAAGCTTCTTCTGTGGTGGATATCTTTCCCAGTTTCCTTGGTAGCTTTTGTGTGGGTTTACTGCACTAGGTAGCTAACGCAGAAATATTTCCATTCGCAGATGCTTTGCGCTTCCCAGTCATTGTTTAGCAGGCTCTGTCTTCTTGGGACAACATGTTAAATCTTTATCCTGGAGATTTACGGTTAAGGGTTTTGTTTCTCTTTTACCTTGTTTTGGGGCCATTAAACTTCCACAGTCGAGTGTGGCTCTGGTTGCTAGGGTGAGGAATTCATACCATATAGTAAACAAGCATGATTGAGGAAAACAAAACTGCAGCCTTATAATACGTTTGTTATGTCAAAACACAAGTCTCTTCTCTTCTATCAGTTGGTTCCTTCATTAGCTACATCATCGCACACCTATAGTAATCTATTCTGTTTGATGTTATGTCCATACATGCAGTGGTCAATATCTGCCTTAATTAAGGGTCCTCATATACGGAAAATAGAAAAACTAAAAGCTAGCCGATCATTCTTTCCCGGCTCTGTCAAGGTCGGCGGTCTTTATTTAATGAGTGGCCATTATTTACTGAGCAACTCACCTGTTGCATTTCAAAAACCGCAAGACACAAAAGCAGTTGAACAAACAATGCGGTGTACGCCAAGTAAAAACACAAGCGGTCGGAATAAACGCTGAGTTTGGCTTTTCCATGCCTGTCAGCAATGGGATTAATAGGAGTCATTTCCCTGTAATGAGCTGTTAAGCGTTAGCTGACGAAAAGCCTCCCGGTTTGCCTTTGAGGCACGAAAAGCTTTGTCTAATTATACCCTTCTGTTTCCTTCCTGTTGTCGTCCAAATGGCTGTACCTTTGTGATGGCTCTGTGATTTCGCTCTGGATAGACAACATAATCATTTAGAATAGCTGAAGCAATCATCCCGGGAGCGTTATGACACCATACAGCCATTACCAGGCATGTATCTGTTCTGTTACTAAAGACAGAACATTTGCGCTCCCTCACAATTCCTCCAGTACCTGTGGACTTATGGGGACCATTAGGGTCCCTGCTTGTCACATTGGCACAGCCCACTGGAGATATGCAGCATGCCTGAAACATCTGTGCCGTTATAAAATCTTTAATAAACATGAAGGCATTGTCCCGCGGGGTTGTTATTCACGGACTACTCAGCCATGGGAGATGTACTTACCAGGAAGTATAAACGAATACAAGCTGAAGTGATTTAGTCCCTGCTGAAGTTTAGCTGTTGACAGGATTCACAGCTGACACCCAGGGAATCAATACATGGAATCCCTGGGAGTACTGTACAGTGACATGACAGCATGCATGGTTTGTCTTTGTTTCCGTGCCTGTCCATATGAAATAATGTGAGATTTGAATGTGAAACAGGAATACTGTATGAATGTAAAGGAATGTGTGTGTGTGTGTGTGTGCGATGGTATAGACACACCGCTGGCTTATAGCTGAGCCAGCGTAACCATAGACAAGAAGCGAACAAATCTGCAATAGAGAGACAGTGCGTCTGAGGTAAAGAAAGGTTTTTGCACTACCTGGGCTGTTATTTATGTTAGCGGGAAGAAAATAATGAGACGGTTGAAGCAGTGTTTTGGCGAGTTTGTCAGACAATCATTGTCATGATGAGAGGAACGCTATATACTGTAAATTAAACAGTCTGCTTAGCATGTTAAGCAGGTCTCTGTGAGATAAACTGAGAGTGATATGGGGAGGGGGGATTAGTTTGCACTGGCAGCATGAGGTATTGCAGCTCTCTTGTAAAGGACAGGCAGTGTTTATGTGCCCCTGTTTGAGTAGTGTTGAGGACTGCTACAGTACTTTTCAAAGTGAGCTGCTGTTCCAGAAAAAGTTAACTTTTCAGTTTCCGTGTTACTTTTTCTGGGAACTGAGTGGGCGGGGAGGGGTGGGTTACATACTGAGATATGTTTTATTAAGGAGCCGTCCATGCAAAGCCCAAATCCACATCATTATAAAATGCCTTTACATTTTTCACAATGGACTTTCTTTGTTGTGTGTCTGTGTGTTGTGTGTGGGGGGGTGGGTGCGCGTGGGTGTGTGTGTGGGGCGTGTGTGTGTGTGCATGTGTGCGTGGGTGTTCGTGTGTGTGTGTGGGGGTGTGTGTGCGTGTGTGTGTGCGTGTGTGCGTTGGTGTGCATGCGTGTGTGTGTGCATGGGTGTGTGTGGGGTTGGGGGTGGGTGTGCTTGTGTGTGCGTGTGTGCGTTTTCCTACCAGCATATGGGACTGGAGCGTCCTTGTCTAGAGCGACCATGGGTGGATCCAGCAGCACGGTGTCCATGTTCTCTGTGATGACGCCGTGGTACGACGTCTCGATCCACGGCTTATGCTTGTTCACTGTGGCACACAGAGAGACAGGATTGCTCTTGTTATGTTGAGTGGCACGCTCTACCTTGTGAAGCACGCGTAGGCGGCATGCCGTCTGGTTCCACAATGCATTGCTATTGTGTTCACACATGAGAAAGGAGACATAGACTGACACAAAGCAGAGAGATGAGAAGAAGAAGGCTGAGTGAACGGGGGTTTTGTCGTGCGGTTGTCATACAGTAACTGCCACAGCTGTTGTAATTCACTGACACAGCAGCTTCAGTGCAAGGCGTTTTTCAGGTTCCAAAATGCTGATCGTGATGATGAACAGAACAGAATCTAGAGACCAGTGCAAGTTTTGCAGTTCAGCAGATAGCAGTTGGTGAACATTTGTTTCAAGTCTTGATTTAATCTGAGACAGAGCATGTCTCAGATCTTCTGCAAATTTATTCCAGATAATTATATTTGTTGTATACAAGATGAATCTCCATGTTTTGTTTTTAGGACAGTTAGCAGACCAGTCCCAGATGAGCTAGAGGGTTCATATTGTGAGAGCATTTCAGCCATGTATTTTGGCCCTTAACCATATAGACAACTAGCAACCAGTATTTTGAAATTAATTATCTGACAAACTGGGAGCCAATGCAGAGATTTTAGAATGTGTTCAAATATTTTGTCTCTGTTAAAACATGAGCAACAGCATTCTATTCAAGCTGTATAGTTGCTTAAGTAAGTGCATGCGTATTTTGGAATATCTGAAAAAATACCATTGTAACCTGCTAGTGATAAAGACATGGACAAATATGGTTAACATGTCCTCCAAGTCTTGCTGCATTGTGTTTTTCAGATGATAGTAGGCTGATTTAATTACTGATTTGATGGGGCTATTGAAATTTAGATGTTAATCCAATAACAGTAAATGTTAATACAAAGAACAAATTGTGCACCTCTGAAATATTGATAACTGCATGATGGCAGGATAGTTGGCTAGGCTGGGTTTGAGCTCCAGCATGGCCATAGGTCAAAAAGCATACCTTTACTTGCTCTTTAATGTAACATTTTCACTAATGGTAAACAGTGTGATACATCTACATGAATTCTAAGCTATGCTATAAAAAAAGCATTTTATTATTTATAAGTATTTATTATTTGAGATCTTCGAGCTGTAGTGGTGGAATAGAATATATACGAAAATAAAGTAATTACGTTTTCTGCTTTTATTAACTTGACGTTCACGCCCAGTAGAAGGCTGTTAACAATCACCACTGGAGTGTGTCCAGACCTTATTTACAAACGTAATATTGGGTCTGGTTACAACAGTCAGGTCTACCTCTTAAGTGAAGTCCCCCAAAGTCAAACAACAGAAAACAAAACCCCATGTCATTACCACGATTACTGACTATAATGTAAACGTTACCCTTCACTAGCAGTGGGAATACTGACAGATGCTAACACCCACAACCAACCATATGGTCCTAAACGCGTGATTTTACATACACAAATACACACACTGAGTCTCTGTACAATACTTCGTGTCTATTCTAGTGGGAAGCTGGAATGTCAGCTTGACCTTTCAATCTACTGGAGGAACACTTGTCTCATCCCAGTGAACAGAGACATGTCCAGCTAGGCAGAGATTTAAAATGCCCTGCTGCTGCTCAAACCTCACTAGTTTCTGTACTAATGCTCCAATTCCCGCTCTCTTTATCCCCAGTTTAAAAAGATTGACACAGCCGGGTCAATGGAAGGCAAGACCTGAAGAAGGCTTGTAACGGAAGAACCATGTATGAAGTGAATACAGTATTAGCAGCAGAAAAGTGCTAGTTGCCAGTATCAACTTCAAGCACCAAAAAACCTCAGTTTTCTCAAGAGGTGAGAAGTAGTTTATTCGAGGGGTAAATCATAGAACACTGCCACCATGACCCTGCCTTCGTATGAGACTCTTCTTCATTCTAGTGGGATCCATCCAATCATTAGGTGCTCTTATGTTGAGCTAAAGAGCTGTGCACTTGATTCAACACTGAGAGTAACATCTTATGCACGGCACTGCAGAGGAGTATTTTCTCCTAATAAAATCTGATTAAGAGGAGACCTGGGGCTTATTATGGGGTTGGTTGGGCATCGTTCAATTGCAGTTTCCCTGGCTCTGTCTGTAGTGATGTTAGGGAATTGAGTCTAACAACACAACAGCAAAGGAATTTGCTAGCTATAACAAAGGACAGAGAAGAAATGTTTTGTGCGAGTGCACAAACCTTCTGACTGCATTGACCACTACAAGGACACTCATCAAAGACCTGACCCACACTGTAGCACATGTCATCATGAAGTACAGTACAGTACGATAATTTGCCCATCAAGCGCCTGTAGGCGTTTATGGGGCCTTACAGAACAGTATGTTTGCTACATCATCATGCAAGGTATAAGTTATTTGTCCAACATGCAGTGCAGCAGATAATTCATGAAATAAACTTCATGTAGGCAAAAATATGATATGGTTAGCATTTCTCCTATAGTGACATTTGATCAATAATAGTGATCTACTTTTTCTTAGTTCGGAGTTATAATATAACTCATAAAATGTTTTACCAAAGAATGATTTGCTGCCTGTGCAATGGAGACTGACCCATTATGTTGACAAGGATATCTGTACTTCTGGACCTCTCAGTAAGAGTAATAGTTGCCCGGTACCACAAGTGTGGCTGCTTCACATTTCTAGCTCAGCGACTTACATTTATCCTTAACAGATTGGCTGGGAGATTAAACAGTAGTGCTCCGATTCTTCAAATGGACTGAAATAGGGGGCTGCTGCGTGGAATGGGGAATAGACACAATGCAGGCCATGGAAATGGGCCATCCCTAAGATGGCTGTTATGGCATATATGCCATAACAGCGCAGTAAAGCTCCCCATGACATACTTTCTGTTCATCCCCTGCACATGTGGGCATCGTGTAGAAGGTGGAAAAACATCCACTATTGCATTCAGGGAAACAATAAGAAGTCTTAGGCACTATGCTATAGTATATTGCCTCTGATACAGTAGTGTGGTAATGTTATGTACAACAGTTACCCCATTTATGCCACTGGGAATGCCAGTTGAAGCCTTTAGAAGCATCATATGGAATATGTTTCTTTGCTAGCCTTGACCATTTGCGTGAGGATGTCATTATACACACGCATCATAGTGCACATTAATCTGCCTCAGTGGGAGTGACAGGCGAGTGAAGTGCACGTGATACAGCGCTGGCTAACTCTGACTCGGCAGTAATGCGGTTATATTGGGCTAAAAGATAGCGTTTCCTGTAAATGACATTACTGCAGGCCACCCTCAACTTCTCCAGCCTGATAATAAAAGTGTCTGCCAGTCTCTTGCCCTGGGACTGAGGATCCACAAATCATATTAAGCTGCTAAGCACCCATCAGCCACACAAGCACTGGTCCAGAAAGCACCATCCAGTACTGTATGGTTCGGTACTGTAATACTGTATCCGTGAGAATACTCAATGAGTATTCTGAAACACACAGCTACTGGTGGATGCATGCAATGTACATATACATATTAAATATATAAATCTTACTCATTACAACAGACAGACTTGATTTGCTTAGGATATGTAATGCAAAATGCAATGTGGTGCACTACAATAAGAACAACAATCAAGAAAGGAAAATGATGAATATGTTACTGGAAACAATATGCTGATTGTACAGTGTATCTCTGGGACTGTTAAAGGGCCCTTTAATTGAGATAAAATAAGACCTTATATTGGTGGTTTGACGGATGGGGATGACTAATACTAATGGCAGACAAAAGGAAAGGTAGAATAAAGGAAGTGGGTAGAAGGTGGTGGAGGGAATACTGAAGAGAACGGACGGCAGACAAGCTTTGGAGGCGATGAGGAATTATGTTGGATAATCACATTTTCTTGCCAACTGTCAAATGACTTCAATTCGCCGGAAAAAGTAAAAGTGCTGATTAACGACAAATAGAAAATAAAGCTCGCCTTTATTGAGGGAAACAACATTCACCATTAAATAAATCTAATTATTATCTGATTCTGGATGGCTACAGAAGCCACGGATGGAAGATTTTTGCGATAACACCATAGTTTTATCTTAGACAAATATTAGCAACGTGATGTGATGCATGATTTCATTTTTCCTCTTTTTTTTAAAAACCATTACAGCAGTTTTTTTGAATAGAAGAAGAACATTATGCAGATTTAACGACCCTCGTTTTATCATCTCTCTAATGCAAGATTGGCCTTATGTGTTTTAAACAAAAAAGGGCAACACAGTAATATTAGTGTTGCATTAATACATTGTTTACTATGACAACCTCAAGCAAAATATTGTACGTTCAAGTGAACAACTGATAGTACTTTTCAGTTCTTTCAACAGCTTACATGATGTCTTGTTTTCTGTCAGAAAATAACATTCTTCTTTTGCTTTAAACTTTTAATAATATTGTCTCATTATATGTACACCTGAGGTATACAACCTTCTTGGTAGGGGAAGTTTACATGTTTCCTTAAACTAATTATTGAAATATTCATAGCCTCTCAAGCAGTGGTAGTAACTGGGTAATTAATTTTATGATAAAGTCTTAAATTACGCATAGCAAACACTTACTAATGTTCTCAGAATAACTAAACAGCATAACAGAGTACTGTATAAAGCCAACACAGTCAAGTCAAGTTGATTTATATAGCCCTTAATCACATTACATTATCAAAGTACAGCCCGCATGTCACATGGAAACAAACAACACCCCCCCCTGTTCCTTCCCCCTCATTCTGTAGTAAACAGAGACAATCTAAATCATATAATTGTTTAGGTCTTGTGACTCAGTAATATAATAAAAGAGCATAGAGGCAAAAGGCATAATTAGTTAAGATAAGAGGCTTCACCATCTCACACCAGTGTCTTGAAAAAGAAAATGAACGAGGTAGGAAGTCCACGGCATTCCACTTTATTTGAAGGGGTGTGCTTAAGACTAACATGACACCATTATAAGCATGACATGACACCTGCCATGACCATGAATGGGCCATCACTGTACGAAGGTTTATGACTGTTGTCAATGAAGGCCATTGGGTAAATTGTCATTTATAATGTCAAGTTGACATTGTTTGGGGATATCTTTGTTATGACACTTATGACACCTTGACATTATCAAACACAACAGAACCTGACATGAACATGTCAAGTTGTCATGACAAAGAAACAGAGAGAGGTGCTGTTGTCTTGGTTACCCAAAGAATTCCCAAATAATGTCAACCTGATATTAGAAATGGCACTTAATGACAACAGTCATAAACAATCATAACGACTGCTTTATGTCCGTGACACGCTTATGTCATGCCAGTCTTATGCACAGCCCTTCAAACAAAGTGTTAGCTAGTTGTATTTGCCGTGTGCCAGCACTCTGATGTTAGATTCGGCTAGCAGGAGAAGAATAATCAACCATTTGCCTGTCGCAGATGGGGCCTATTTTGCACATTAGGGATAACGGGGCTGTCGCGGGCCGACGGGTCATTTTCACAAACACTAACACTTCTCTCAGCGTCTCTCCCAGGCCCTTTCATTCACATGTGCTACACTTGCTGGGCAACACTGTTCTCTTATTTCTTTATTAGTGGCACATTAAAGGGCTCATAAACACCAATCTCCCATCGACCACATGAACTAAAAGCCCAAATTGTGAGTACAATTAACTGCTGGAGATATCACATGAATCTGCTTTTGCCCATAATCCCATCATAACAATCCAGATCCTGCTCTCTATTCACTCTGTGTCTATGCATTCAGTATTGCTACCTAAACCATGTTTGTCCCTCACTTGTGACAAGTCTGCTGCTGAGCTGATTCCCTCAGCAGCAGACAAATGAGCTGTTGAGGGAAATAAAGCCAGAGTAATGTGGCATTGGGTTACAGTATGTAAACCAATGCCACACAGCTACATTATTGTAGCTGAATTATTTTCAATTTTGAGTGGAGAGTTGTGTAACTGTATATCAATTTGTGTGTTTGTGATAGCACCCAGCCAAAGTACACTACCAAAGGCATGGCCTTGTGCAACGTGGACGAGTCTCCTCATTGTCTCAGCGAGGATGCGAACCAAAGCTATAATCGGGCTTGAAAAGTTGAACCCGAGCCAGACCCACGACCTTCATAGCTTTTAAAAGCCCAAACAGGAAGCCATGCCAGTGTCCATATACTGAGTATCATCACATATAGTAGAACTATATGTGTATCAGAGATCTCACCTCAAGGGAGTGCTCATTTTATGATTGAATGATGGTATATTGAACAGCTTGTTGGGTAGTGATTAAAATAAAAGAGAAATGTTGTTTTTCGTTACAATGTTGTGCTGGGTCTAACTGAGGGACTAACATACTAGTCATAGAAACGCTCAACATAGCAGAGATGCAGCTGACAAAAAAAACTATAATTATCTTAGGATAGGTTATTAGGCATCATTTAAATGTGTTCAATGTTAGTTATTTATTTATTTTTAAAAACAGCTGGGTACAAATGTATTCACCTCATCGGCAGAATTTATTTTCGCCCCTCTCTCTGAATAACAACGGATCAGCGAGGGGGAAAAGGGGGGTGGATGGGTTGTAACCGGCTGCAACAGATCTGACTGAGATACGACTCAAACAGTGTTGTAGTGGTGTTATCCAGTGAAAGCTAGCACTAGCTCCACAAGTCACTTGATATGTGCATATTGATGACATAATCGTGTATTCATTTACATAAAGGTTATTGTTGTGTGGGTTGCGGAGAGATTATTATAATTTTACACAACAGCGTTGCTAAATTAGAGTCAATATAAAAATCCTAAACCAAACATTTAAATGCATGACGGCACCACTTTCAAGCGTTTCAAACATACCCATAGAAATGTACTATAG